>OZ016551.1:0-227500 GCA_963966675.1 Lasioglossum calceatum | reverse complement strand
GTGACACTGACCGACATAGATTTCCACAACCTTGATCGGTTTCGATGACTTCTAGACAATTATACGTTATAGATTTTTTACGTTTGTTTATCACGCAAAATGTTCAAAGTTAAAAAGTCTGCCTACTTCTCTTCAAAATTGCATTTCGTAAAAATTGAGTAGAATCATTCTACCGGTTGTCAGACCGTGAAAGTGAGCTGATTCAAATGATTGGCCAGCGTAATTACCGGTCCCTGTCGTTCCCGATCTGTTTGTTCGCAAGAAAAGCAGAGTGGAGGCCATTGAATCGACGAAAATCCGCGAGAACCCGCGAAATTCGAGGCGAATCGTTTTCTCTCGCCCGGCTTGTTTCGCAATACCGTTGCGTAACAGCCGTCTCGCTGCCAACGGTGTTAAACGTTGTTTATGATTTCGCCGTGAGCCGAGAATCAGAGAATAAACTGACCGAGGACAAATTTTGGACGAGGTCCCGCGCGCACTCGGCATTTTCTCGTGGCTTTTGTCATTGAACTCGATCGACTTCGAGTCTCTGTGTTCAATGATTTTCGATGTTGTCAATCAATCATTAGTTGATTGTGAGACATTTTTGAACTTGTCATGCTCTTGACCGTGTACTTTAATCTCTTTCTTTTTGATTGCTTGCTGTCTTGGACTGATATACCTAAACAGAAAAGATTTGGAAAAATTCGAAAATTATTTCGGACAGAACCGATTGACTGTCTGTCTATGCGGTATGCAGGATGATTTTCCGATTCAGTGGCCACCGGGACGACACGACACGACCGTCGCGTCACGTCGCGTCGATACCCGCGAATCGTTTCTGTGATCTGGCCAGCTCCTTGGTTTCCGACGCTTTTTTCGGCG
Source organism: Lasioglossum calceatum (assembly GCA_963966675.1). Classification (NCBI taxonomy): domain Eukaryota; kingdom Metazoa; phylum Arthropoda; class Insecta; order Hymenoptera; family Halictidae; genus Lasioglossum; species Lasioglossum calceatum. Next base: position 226,636 of record OZ016551.1, on the reverse strand, counting down.
TTTATCGATATCATCATTGACAAACGACCGACGACACCGACGTTGCTTGCACTCTCGCGTTGGTAAATATGAAGAAGGAAATGCCTGACGAGAAGAAGATTGCGCGTCTCTTCCGTTTTACCGTTTTTATCGTCGTCCGTTTCGCGTCGGACACGGCGCGGAGCGGCGCGACGCGGCGATACGAGGTTCTCGTCTCGCGGGCACATAGCTAATGCGCGAATTTGAACAGTCAGCTTTGTCGACGATTTCCCGCCGAGACGTACATATAGCATGTACGTACATATACGAGTACGGTGAGTGAGCAGCAAAGTTGGAACCATTTTTCTAGAAAATCGTTATTTACACGTTCATTGCAAAGGGATCGCGAACAACTCGAAGACCACTTAATTGTATTCTGTCGTATTTAATTTAATAGCGACAGTGTGTTGTTGTTGACTCAATGTTGCACCAACATACATCTGAACCAGTATAATGAATATTTTGTCGAAGAACCTTTGATATTTATTTTTAGATTCTTACAATATTGTCGAGATTTTCTACCACATTTTTGGTACTTTGATCTCTGAATTTTTATTGGGTTTTACCGGTTCGATTTCGCTGCTCACTGTATATGTATACATTGAGAACAACCACGTCAGAGTATTTCTTTCGGACATCGATCGTATTCTTGTTCTCTTGTTGCTGTATTGTCCAACGTTTTCAATCTCACTCTTCGAAACCTTTGCTGAAAATCGCTTCTGTACAAACACGCTTAATCGCTTGTTACTCGAGCGGCTTCGTATTTACCATTGTTGATCTTGTTCTTTTTTCTTTCTCTCAAGCTAAACACTAAACGAAAACCGTAGCTCCTGAATCATTGATCCCGAATCATTGCAGACCCCGACGACAATCGAGCGGCTGGTCATCTTTTAAATCAGAAAGATCCTCCACCCTCGATTTCTATCGTCGATCCTGGATTCGATTCACAAGGTGTCGGTTGATCCGTCGCGGACACGTGCTTGCAAATAATTTACATTTTTCACGCGTTTCCAAAATCGCTTTTGGTTACTCTGATTACTCTGAAATTTATATTGCCGACGAGGAACTCGCGAGATCTTCGATTGAGGATCACCATTGACTCTCGCAATTTTTATTTTCCATAAATTATCGGATTTTCAAATCCTTGATCAAAGATCAGCATTGATCCTCGCAGCAGCCAATTGAGTGTTGATTAAGTTGATCTCGGTTCCATTTCCCTGAACAATTTCGTCGCCAACATAAAAAAATTTTCCCTGGGGAAACTGAGCATTCCGAACGATCGAGACTGCAAAATTTTAAGCGAAAATCAATCGGGATGCACGACGTTCTTCCGTGTCTCGAAACAAAATTTAAAATCAAGCGACCGCATAATTCACTGGTGAAACCCTCCATCAATTTTCCAATATCCTGTTCGAAGGGGTCTAATAGATTCCTCCGAGGCCGCAAACTCTCTCTCTCTCTCTCTCTCTCTCTCTCTCTCTCTCTCTCTCTCTCTCTCTCTCTCTCTCTCTCTCTTCCCCCCCCCGCCCCGCCCCTTCCCATAGTTAACTTAAACTCATTAACGTCTCCAGCTGGCGTTCTCATTACTTCCTCAATTACATACCGTTTTTCTCTCTTTGTCTCTCTGTTTTTCACATCTGTTTCTCACGCACTGTGCCGCGCCTAATCTTCTTCTCTCCGAGAGCGCTTTCTACACTGATATTCTGTCCGTCCATTTGCGTGTCTGTTTGTCTGTCTCTGCCCGTCTGTCTGTTGTGTCTGGCTGATAATGCGCGTCGTCTAAACGCGCGCGGGCGCGTGTGCGTGTGTGTGCGTGTGTGTTTGTAAGACGAAACGCAATCCTTGTACAAAGAAATTAAACAAAAGAATCTGAAACGCAACGAACATACAAAAGGGTTACGAAAGGATGCGAAAAAAATATATAAAGGAAAGAAAAAAGAAAAGAAAAGAAAAGAAAAGAATATATTCGCCACCGAGTAAAGAGAGAGAATGGATGGAGTGTAATAAGTAATAAATAATGGAAAGTGGAACGTGAGAGTGGCGTACAGCGTTCTGGTTCTGGAAGATCTTGCGAGATCTCTCAGAGGACGAGGCGGCGCAGGAACTAAAGAGAGTTACTTTTGTTTTCGCTCCGGCCTACATCAGGGACTCTGGGGAGAATCCCGAGTTTATGAAGGTGAGGAGAGATCCCTTGGTGATCTCCTATACATATATTAGAATATATAGAGTATAGAGAAATACGTAGATATTTAGATTCAGATATAGATATGTACATATGCACGAAAAACAACGGCATTCACGTTCGTTCATGTCTATTTTTCCGGGTGCGAGCAGAGGCAGGAACAGAAGCGTAGCGACCTAGACGAACAGCTCAAGGAATACATTGCAGAATGGCGGAAGCAGAGGGCCAAGGAGGAGGAGGAGTTGAAGAGATTGAAGGTATGTCGCGTGTCTCCGTCTAACGCGTTCGATTCGAATCAACGTCATTTACTAAAATATCAAAGATATCAAAATGAAATTTGCTGCAACTTCAACACGCACCTAAAACGGTTAAAAGATTGACTGCCTCTAAAAAAAAAATGACTATCGGTGTTCTTTGGACATTTTACTATTTTTTGGACTTTGAACCCGAGTGCTTCACCGTGCATTCGATATTTTATTCTTCAGGAGAAACAAGCGAAGCGCAAAATCACTCGCGCGGACGAGGAGAAGAGATTGGCCCAGAAAAAGAAGGAGGAGGAAGAGCGTCGCCAACGTGAAATCGGTAACGTTCGATATTTTATTCCGTTCCCGAGGCAATGCCTTCACTTCTTTACGTTTCGTCTTTGAATCTTACAGAGGAGAAGAAACAACGTGACATAGAGGAAAAGAGAAAGTATGTTACACCCTTTTGGGATTCGATTCGATTCGATTTGATTTTCATGATTTTTCGATTCGATTTTAGATATGGTTGTTTAATGAAATGTTGGATTGTTCAGGCGTCTCGAAGAATCGGAAAAGAAACGCCAAGCTATGATGCAAGCGATGAAGGACCAGAGCAAGAAGGGCCCCAACTTCACCATCACTAGGAAAGATCTGGCAGTGAGTAACGAATGCCTCCTTGAAAACCTTAATTTCATCGCGAGCCTGACTCGCGGTAGGGAAAAGGAACGACGCGACGCGACGCGACGTATAGATCCGTTCGAAGATAATTAATGTTGTTAATTTGCCGGTGTCGCGATCAGGGTAACCTCACGTCGGCGCAACTCGAGCGCAACAAGACGAAAGAGCAGCTCGAAGAGGAGAAGAAAATCTCACTGAGCATCCGTATCAAACCCCTGGAAATGGATGGTTTGTCCATTGAGAAGCTCCGGTCCAAGGCCAACGAACTCTGGGACTCCATAGTCAAGCTGGAAACCGAGAAATACGATCTGGAGGAGCGACAGAAACGCCAGGACTATGACGTGAGTCAAAAAATCTTTCTGCATACAAGTTTCTACAGCTTGTAATTTTCAAAGTTACTCGTGTCCCAAATTGCTCGCGTTCTTTCAATAAAGAAATGCAAAAGATACAAGTAACGGTTCTCTCTCGTTCCAGCTTAAAGAATTAAAAGAACGTCAAAAGCAGCAACTGAGGCACAAGGCTTTGAAGAAAGGTCTTGACCCTGAAGCCCTCACCGGCAAGTACCCTGTAAGTAGTCTTTCTAGACCTAGCCTGGGAGATCGAAATAAACCCTCCTCCGCAACAATAAACCTATTTTCTCGGTACAGCCCAAGATCCAAGTCGCCTCCAAATACGAACGTCGCGTGGATACCAGGTCCTACGACGACAAGAAGAAGCTCTTCGAGGGTGTAAGTATACCTTTTCTCAAATTAAAACAGTCGCTGATTCTTCGAGCACTCGGGCGACTCAAAAATCCATTTAAACACGACTCGGTCAGTGTTAACTCTTCGAGAACGACTCTCGCTCCTCTGCTAAATTCTTTCGATATCTCATAAAGGAGGTGCATTGTATTAGTTGAAACGTTTCAACAACGAAGTCGAGCTCCAAAACAAATGCGAAAACATAATACATTTGAACAGGGGCGTCGTTCTTGAAGGGTTAAACCTCGAAAACGCGACCCTGAAGACCCTCGAAGAGATGTCGACGGTTTGAAGATCTCGATCGATTAAAATTCGAACAATTTTCCCGGCGCGAGAGAATCTCCTCGACTAATAAAACGTAAAGAAAGAATAATAAAAAATAAGCGACACGGCTCGCGTTAGTCTACTTGTAACGAAAAAAAAGAATAAAAAATACGAAAACAAAAGGGACGATTGATCAGCGAAGAATTGAATCGCAGGGATTAGACACGCTTCTAGCGGAGTACAACGAGAAACTGTGGAAACAGAAATCAGAACAGTTCATGAAGCGCAACAAAAGTGAGTCCCATCGAGCACTGTTTCAGTGTACATACCACGGTTTTGCTTGCGTTGCTGATTGATACCACAACTTCCCTGCCCCGCCCTGTTGATTACGTCCTCAAGATCGTCGAAACGATCGTGTTTTCTAATTCGTGTTGGGACCACCCCATTTACCAAATGCATAGTGAATGTACAACACAGAAAACAATCGAGTACAACACAAGTATATCGTATATCGCTCGCGAGGAACTCAACCCCACTTGACCCCCCCTCGATGTTTATCGTAATTTATTATCGAATACGACGCTGATGAATAGGGCTTTTCCAGAAGCCCTCCGATTCCTCCACACTCGAGAGATCGATTTATTTCTAATTTGATGAAATAGCCTCTCTATCCAATAAAGCGATGTCTACTCTAAATTAATTCAATGATAAAACTTTTTTATTTCTAATAATTTTTTAACGGGACTGTTGCCAACATATTGGTGAGATTTTAATCAGAAAGATGTCGCGAGTACGTTGGTAAAATCGTTGCATTAGAAACCAATTAAAAGCAAAACAGTTCCGGACATGAAATTATAGTGGGGATAAATTTCACGTACTTCGAGACATTACTATAGCTTCTATTTGATTCGTGATACACGCAACCGGCAACCACCGAAGACTCGTCACAACACAGACATCGTTGTCAAGTGACTAACGTTGGGTCTGCGGAACTGAAGAGTACATGGATTAATGTAACAAGAGTTCGTCATTAACTATTGTCGGACAAGTCAACGTCGTCCTACCCCCACCCCCCCCCCACCCCCAGTTCGTCACCAACACCCTCTCTACACCACGGAACCCAAGTTGTCGGAGCGATTCAGTGTTCCGGGAAAGCCGTGTCTTGAAGCTGGTTCCAGACTACGTACATATGTATATGTAATACCAGTCGTTAATACCGTTCCGATCTCCCGTTGAACCCTCGAGAGTAAACTGTGAGGACCGATAAAACCGAGAAGAGGGTCCGGGACGAGTGCCCCCCTGTGTGACCATGTATCCTAGCATGCGATTTCCTCCGTTCGTGTTCCAGGGTCTGACCGAACAGCAAAAGGAGATCGTAGAAAAGCAGTGGACTTCGCAGAAGGAGCAATTCCTCGGTCGTCAGAAGAGTACGTATGATAGACTCGCCGTCGAGCAGACGCACGCGATGGATTTCGCTGAGAAATTCTCGAAACAAAACGGAAATTTTCACACAAGTGAAAATAATGAAACTTACACGAGTCATATAGAATATTTTTTGATGGGGCATCGTAAAGATCCACAGTTTATACAATGCATTAACATTTCTAGATAAAATAGTAGGGTACATCGAGTACAAAGAATCGAAGGAAAAGTTTGTAAAATAATAGCTAGGAAGAGAGAAATATGTATACGATAATTGGGGGGAGGGGGGTGTAAAAATTGGTGATAAAAGGTGAGAATAGTTGATGCATAAACTCGGAAGCAGCAAGGAGGAAATAAGAAGGTACATATCGGGGCCTGACACCTTGTAGCGGAAAGATTTATGGATCGGTTGGCGGTCTGAATACGGTGCTTTTATCGAGCCACCGCGCACCGGCAAGATAGTAAAGTAAAATACGCGGGCGTAAAAAGCGTTTCGCTGTAGTTCTCGTTTATTATTTCACGTATTCGCATATGCGTCTGCTCGGTTCGCGGGTCACGGTTCGCGGCTCACGGCTCGCGGCTCACGGCTCGCGGCTCACGGCTCGCGGCTCGTGAAGCCTGATCAGCCAGAACATTCTCTGGAAAAGTGGGTCAGAGACGATGCTACGGATAGGTATATGTACTTGGTTGGTTTCGTTGGGCGAAACGCGTTGAAAAGCGAGGAGGGAAACATCCCGGAATTAGTAACGAGCGTCGATACCTTTGATCTTCGATTCGGCACTCGACGAACGAAAGAAAGAAAGAAAGAAAGAGCAACGTTTCACGCATACCTAACCCTTTCACCGTTCATTTTGATTCGGAGAACTAGAGTCCTGTATAGACGAATATGTTCGTCTCGCAAAGACTGGTTCTCACTGTCGGCTCGCTTTTGGGTGCAAGCGGTGTCCTTTTGATTATTCACCCCCTGACCCTGACGACGCTAGTTGGGAAAATATTATCGGCTAGCACCCGAAAGCTTCGACAGTGAGAACGGTACGATGCCTGTATGGACCTCGAAAGCCTGAAACGTCCGTGGAGTGGAGTAGTTGTCCATGCCATCGCAGATCCTCTGTATAGACATGGGAAATCCTCGCTGTCATCGCCGGAGCTCTAACGACCATATCCTCGCGCGACAAGTCTAACATGTTTGTTTTACTTGCAAACTATAGCGAAGTTGCCGAAGTGGTTCGGCGAGAGGCCGGGCAAGAAGCCTGGAGACCCCGAGTCCCCGGAGGGCGAAGAAGACGTGAAGGCTGCGGCTGACGACGAGGAGCTCGAAGAGCCACAATTCGAAGAGGAGGAAGAAGAAGAGGAGGAGGAGGAGGAGGAAGAGGAAGAAGGTGGAGAAGGAAAGGAGGGCGAAGGCGAGGGAGAGGAAGAGGAGGAAGAGGAAGAGGAGGAGGAAGAAGAGGAGGAAGAAGAGGAAGAGGAGGAAGAGGAGGAAGAAGAAGAATAGACACCTCCTCGAACGAATCGGCACCTAACAACCACCAATTCAATCGATCGATCGTCAAACAATCTCGAAACATCCTACGAACCATCATCGAATATAGTCGTGGCGGCAGTAGAGGCAACAATGGCGCGCCGTTGTCCCAGAATCCAGCTGTTACGGGTGGGTCCCTTCTCCTCGTCTCGTTCTGGCTTAGGCGAGACCGGAACGGCAGCGGAACCACGACACCGGAAGTCGGACACCGTCTGCACGCTGTGTTTCACCGCGGTGAACCCTCTCTCTCTCTCTAATGGCGAGGATTCCGGCGAGATATAACACGCTGTTACTACTTACCAGCTGTTCTACTACTACTACTACTACTTCTACTACTATTATTCTACTACTTCTATTGCTACTATAATTATTATTATTATTATTATTATTATTATTATTATTATTATGATATTGTACAAAAATACACGCACACACATTATTAAAATAAAACGGTTTATCGTATAACACCGCCTCGTCTGTTGATTGACCGCCTCCAAATGCATGATTAGTACTTATTTTTATTTTTCTAATAGTTAGTAGTTTTCTTGTAAACATGAAATTTCAATATATAATATTAGACAAATATATTTTTCATTCCTCCGAGTCTAAATCCGTTAAAAATTACTTCGAGTTCTCTTATTAAAATGCAATTTGCATACATCCCCAGCATTACACGTGACAACCACTTTCTCACGGTTTTCATCAACAGTCAAATTAATTTTATCCACGTTATCCTTCACAGCCATAAAACACGCACAGCATTATACAAGTATCTTACTCTTGGCGGCCGGGACATTATTCTTAATTAATTCGATAAATACTCAACCTAGAGGTTTGAAACTTGATATTTATTGTTAAAATGCTTGCATTTGTATAATAAAACCTCATAATTTTAAAAGGCATTTATTTTACTAGAGAACGACATTTATTTGTGATTATAAAGATCAGAGCCGGAACTAGCCGCTTCGGCGCCTGTGGCAACAACCTGGCACGCGCCCCTAACATCTATGTACATAGTATAATGGGAAAATATATTGAACTCAAATATTTTTCCATATCGTATAATTATTACAAATGAATGAAACATATGTATAAATGTATAAGCGTTTACAAAATTTTTGGTAATAGATTATTCATATCAAAACTTTTCTAGACTTCGCTTCCGCAAATAGGTTGATTATTTCATCTTAATTGAGGCGGGTTGCTATTTCTTTCTCAATTGACAAAATAGACATATTCGCCAAATGTTTTCGACCCAAAGAGGAGCGCAGATATGATTTAATAAGCTTCAGCTTGCTGAAGCAGGAACGTTCGCATGTAGCCGTCGTCACGGGCATGCACAAGAATATGTATTCTCAAAACTCTGACTATGTTAGGATATACATTTTCAAGCGATAATTCGTATATTTTCTCCAATACTTGGAAATGGTTCATACCCTTGTCCTCGAGGTCGTTCATTAATGTCGTGGCTTGGAATTTGAAAATCTCAATTTCTAATGAAAATTCATATTCTTAAACATTCGTTGCGCCCCTACGACCGTTGCGCCCGTGGCAGGTGCCACCTTCGCCACGTCCTAGTTCCGGCACTGATATAAGGATTCTTATCGAAACAAACCGTAACACACATTAAATCTAACCTCTTTACCTCAAGAAATTTTTAATAACGCCTCAAAAGATTCACAGATAAAAAAATGTCGTTCCGATCTCTTGATAGAATTTGATTTATTTCGTACGAAACCGTATAATAATACATAATTAGAAAATAAAACAGAACTTTGTTTTGAAACTCACGGTGGTCGAACAGCTTCCGGCGAACTTAACCTTGCCGGTATCCGCGGTAATGATCTTGGAACGCTTTCTCGATGCAATCTATTTTCGCAATTCCCGCTTAACCCTTGATCGATGCGATATTACGGGTGCACGTGCTGCGAAATCATTTACATTTCTTGAACGATCAACTGCAACGACGATTTCCCTGTGAACTGTGAACAGTCGTTCGACTAACGAAAGAAACAATTTGCCCGCCGCGCCGCTCCGTCACAGTCGAGTGTCAACTAATAGCAGCGATAGCGGACCCGATGTCATCATATATCGATCGATTTATTAACCTTCCGCAAATACACGACGAACGTAACGACACCTGGGATTCGCGCCAAAACTTATAAACAGGCGCGAGACGTTCAAGCGTTGCCGTAGCCGTTGCCGTTGCCAACAACCGTCCCGCATCAAAAATAAGCAACACACGAATTTTAGTACTCTAGCAGATTTCGTAGTCGATAGAGAGAGAATTATTCGCAAAGCTGTCATTCTAATCAATAATAAAATCGTTTGATCAAGCTGATTAAAGCGATCAGGCACAAGAGAAATTAATAAACATTCAGAGAAAGAAACATTTCGGCCACAGGTTAAGGTAATTTTTCTCTGTGAATTGCAGAATACTGCAAATGTTGCTTTCGTTAAAAGAAGTTATCGTTATTCAGCTTTTTAACAGTATCGTGTGAACGTTTTGTGTTTGCGAATAGCACTATGTCGAGCACGGGAAGGGGAAAATTGGCCAACGCCATCTGTCGAAAGGAAATCATGCAAATTTACATGTTAGGACCGCGGTCCGTTAAAATTCAAGGCAGGCTTCAGTGACGGAACAATGACGCGAAGCGTGGAGATGGAGAGAATGAACGTTACGCGGTTTTCCGTTTCTCTCTCTCTCTCTCTCTCTCTCTCTCTCTCTCTCTCTCTCTCTTTCGCATCAGCATACTTCCGCCGGTGAAATATGCCTCTCTTTTTCCCTTTCAACTAGTCTCGCTCCGACTGACCCGCCGGGCCGCGTCGCGCCGCGCCGCGGCCCGGCGAGTGACGGCGTCGATTCGAATGTTCTCATTTTTCAAACAATTGCCTCTAGCAGTTCCTGCTTCGTGTTCGCATAAAATACATTATTGTTCGAAGGTACATCGACAGTTGCAACTTTTAGGAAACTTGCCATATAGCTTCTACTACGGATATCTATTGTCTGCCTAGTAGTATTGCATCTATTTAATTTTCTAGTTTAGGTACGTCGCCGTAGTGGCTGACAGCCACTATGTAATGCAGTGACAAATTGACCGCACAACTAATTGGTGTGTATCTACTAAATAATTATCTGTAACGAGGCGTCCACATATTTCAAAGCGACAGTATTCGTAGCGTGTTCGCATCAGGGTAATTTTTATCGGTATCCGTGTTGTCAGGAATATGTAATAAGTTTATACCGCAGAAAAGCAGGAGTTCTCGAACTTCGCGCGAAACCAAGACAAACATTCGTTTCCCGAGAAAGAATTAATTACGAATGAATTTCCTTCATCGACTAGCAAACGATATTACGTGTACATACTTGTATTAATATTACACGCATTACTCATTTGCAATTCATTGACATACAACATCATAAATTGTATAATTCTCAGAATTCTTCTTTACCTCATCTTTATTCTTTACCTTTTCTTCATCTCAAACTAAATCAACTGTCTACTCTTTTGTTTATTCAACTGAACATTTTGTTGACGTCGCTACGCGCCGCTCGAGCATTAGGTAAGTGCTACATAAAAAAAGGGAACTTAAATTTAGAATTATTAGGTGAAGTAAAACGCTCAGAACTTTTTACTTCACCTAATATAATCGTTATGCTCGAATACTTTGATTAAAAGATAAGTTCGATAATGAGAAAGAAGAAATAGTATATTTTTAGTTAGGTCGTTGCAGAAAGCTGATATTTACCGCATCGTTTCCCCTCAAAGAATCAAAGTGTTATGGTATTAAATATCATCGCTTCGACTCGATTAGAGTAGGTACGTTCCTCTCTGGTATAAATTGACCAATCGAAGACCGGTCACGTGACAAGATGCGCTGCCCTCTGTGTCACGTTTTTAAATTATCTAATGATTTTAGTATCGGCAAGCGCGTTGTTAAATAAGGAACCCTTTCTGCATCGCATAAAGTAATTTCGCGCAAAAAGAGTGTCGCGAGATGAGTGAGAATAGCTCGAGGGAAACAAGCAGTTGGTACGTTTCATATTAACCATTGAAGATCGAAAGTGGTTTATTACAAGGACGTATAGGTTAGAAGGGCACCGAGTCCGCGACATTAGCACACGTTCCACCTGGTAGACGCGAGGGTATTACTCCCATCGCTAGCGGTCGCAACTATTTATAATGGGCAGTCGCTTGGCTCGGGTTCTCGCGTGCTCTCTCCTCTCTCTCAGTCTAGTCTACGCGTTGTCCATTCTGTCCTCTCTCTCTCTCGCTCCCTTTCGGGGCACAGTGGTCCGAGTGGTCGTCCTTAAGCTCGGTTAATAGTAGTGTCGCGAAGCATTCGGTCCGAGCGTCAGAGTCCGCGCTCCTCTCTTACCTGAGAGAGTGGACCGGGACCGAAATAGAGCCGCGACCGCAAGAGAAACGAGAAACCGGCGACAGCAGACAACAGACAGCCGACAGCCGACAGCCGACAGCCGACAACACGACGACGCGACGCGTCTTTGTGCGCGTATTTATGTGCGTGCCCTGAACAATAAACAATAACAACGTCGCGTGTCACAGTCACAGCGTGGAGAGACCGGGTCTTTGTCGGGACCTGTTGCTGTCGAAAAAGATCCCGCTGGATGTCGCGCGTGTTTCTCCGCGAGTATAGTTGAAATGTGCGCTTCGGAGGGAACGCGGGCCCGTGTGTCATGGCGGTGATCGCTGGTGATCGCCGCGAACGGCCACGTTCTCGCACGCACTGTTAAATGTTGCCCGACATGGAGAGGAACAGAACGAGAATGAGAAGCAGCTGACTAGGAGGCGGCTCGGACACCAAGCAACAACGATCGATGAGGTGAGTCGAGATTTCGTATGAAATTCAACGGAAACGAAACGAAACGAAACGAAACGAAACGAAACGAAACGAAACGAAGCGAAACGAAACGAACCGGTCCGCGATCGTCGCGCCCACTTGCGCCCACTACTGCCACGCGCTGTCACCGCCGCGCCGCGACTATCCGCGAATGTTTGAGAGGAGAGGAGAGGACTCAGAGGACCCGTTTCGCGGAGACCCCGACCGCGACCAAGCCTCGCGCGACATCCGGAAATACACGGAAATTGACGGTTTCTGTCGAGCCGCGGTCGAGAACGTAACTTCGTCGCGAGTCGACAGAAATCGGTCGCGCTCGCGATACAGTGATAAGCGCCTTGGGTTCCAGACTGACAGTGAATCATGCTCGAATAACCGGTTTCTTATTTTGAAATTCCATATTGAAATTATACGGACGCTTCCGTGTGATACGATTGGCAGCGTGATGACAGATACAGGATTTCTGTTTTTTCTAAGATTCCAAAGGTTTATGAGAACGCTTTTTATTGGAGGTCGATAAAAAATTAATATCCGTATGAAAATGTATTTTTTGTGATAAATCTCAGACTGTATATTTTATGTGGATTTTTTGAAGACGTAAAACTGACTTGCATGTTGCATGAACATTTATTACATGTAAATAGAACGTTCCATCATTCCTATCGATGTTGTTGTATCGATTGCAACGAATGTTAAAAAAAGCACCGTGCTATTGAAAATGGAGGGACGGTTGGCTCTATGTAATATGCCATAAGAGTCCTTGACTCGATCTTTACATTCACTTCTCACAGTTCGGAGTCGAGGCCAAGTCTGCAGACTCTACAGAACTCGTACAATTAAAAACTCGTCATTGTTAAAACGCGCGCGTTAAATCATTAAAGGGGCGAAAATCCGCGTTACTAGTTACTACACCGCGCCGCGCACCGCACCGCACCACTCATATTCTATCGATTTATTATAAGAGGTGCGCTGTGTTTCTGATCCTCTTTTTAGCACCCCACAGGCTAAAGGTCTAAACTGTTTCCGAGTTGGGGAAGATTAAACGATTATACATACATATGAATTCAACGTAACTACAAATGCACGCGTTTATAAATAAATGTCTGCGCGCGATTTAATCCCCGGACTGAATTTCTCAGTGACGGTTTTAACGAACTTGTTCAACGATTTAATTATCACTGATCCATTCTGTTCGTTCGCGTCGTCCATAGATTTCCATTTTTTAGTTTGGACCTTCGATCTTTTGAAATTAAAAGTATTTCAATTAGAATTTTTGTCTACGTTTGAAAAAATGAGCATATCGAAGTTATTTATTTTGCGGAAGGTATCGAGGAGTTAAAAATTTCGGCGATACCGTTCGCACGCGAAACCGCGTGCCAGCTTCTCGACGTTTTCTATAACGCAGATAATACTTTAATCGCACGTAATTGTTCCCGGATGACTCGCGCGTAATGTTTAGTTGATGATTCAGAGAATTTACTCTGTAATAACGAGAAGGCCACGTTTTCATTCGAGGCAATTGTTGCGGCTGCAGAGTCACTTGCATAGGCTAATTTATTACGTGCTTGTTATTCAACCCGCGCACAAGTGCTTTTAATTATACATACCCGGATTCAAATTGACTTTTTATTTTTAATAAGCAAGGACAATTGCGGCGTAGCTCGAGTCACATCAGTCATTGTTCGTATTCCTATTCGATTCGATGACTTTATGTTGGCTGATAGAAATTCATAATTTCGCAGCTAGTTAACATTAGGATATCGAATAAAAATTCTTTTTTTCATTTTATTGGAATATACTTTATTGATTTTACAGGAATTAATTCAGAGAAATTCGTGACCCCATAAGTATGTACACAATCGCAAGCTTCGGAAATTGAATAAAAATTCTTTTTCGTTGTTCGATAATTCGTTCAATTAAAACAGAAATTTTTCATTTTACGCTTTATCAATTTTACACGAATAAATGAAAAAAATGATCTCGTGTATGATTTACAAAATTATGAAATTGAATAAAAATTCATTTCTGTTGTCCATTGATACGGTAGAATTAAAATGTGAAATTTTCATTCGAACGCAATATGCTTTGTTGAGTTTAAACGAATAAATTTATTGGATTTTACGATTTCATAAATGTTTTAGAAAGAGAGGCGACCGAATAAAAATTCATTTTTATTGTCCAACAATTTATCAAATTGAAATATAAAATTTTCATTTGGAAACGATAAGTACATGTATTTCGCCCACTCCGATTAAAAACTTTAAAGGAATAACCTTTAAGGAGGAAAAATTCTTTTCTCTCGTCCACCAATTTACCAGATTGAAATACATAAAGGGAGAATCGTCTAAATAATTTCTAAAATCGGATGGCTGAACGAACACTTTGCTCTCTTACCGAATGGTTCGTCAAATATAAAATTACCAGATTCATTCCATGCGTTTGAAACGTCCATCTTTGTTTTCCGTGTGAAATCTTGGAATGAACATACATATTTAGAAGCCTGAATAGAAGTTCATTTCTCGTGCACGGCGGTTTATCAAATTAAAATATACAAGCTCCATTTCGCCCGTTAAATGGGAAAAGATTCTGGGGCACATACATACATATATAGATCCTCGTGCGTTCCTCATGAATATCCTTTCGCTTCTTTCGAGACCGTTCTTTTCACTCGCCGCGCGCCGCGCATCGCGCCGCGCAGTTGGTCCCCCCGTATCGTGACGGGACTTCTTATTCGAGATAAAAGTGCATATACTTCCATGTAGACGTAGCGCGGTCTATGAATTCGCATCGAAGCTTCTGTTATCCTACGTTCCAGTTCAACTTGAGAAACGGAAGAAGCTTTTATCACAGATTATTCTGTAGGATGCTCTTATATTCTCAATTTCCGTGTTCCGTTTTCTTCTGTGATTCTTACATTCCCAATTTCTGTTGGTTCCTTCAGTTACTCGTTACTCGAAGCTCGGTTCTGATACTCTTAAAAAAGTGCAAAAAATCGACAAATTTCATTGGCTTGGTTCTCGAAGAAGCGACTATTCAAATTGTAGAAATAAGGAAAGATATTGTATAGTACAGTGTACATATCGTGTAGTACAGTCGAATTAATTGAAAGATTTCAGTTGCACGCCTCCAATCTGGGATCCTCGACTAGAAAGAAGAAAAAGTTGTAGCAGAGGTAATCAGATTTTTGTAAAATGTTCAAGGATAAATAGGGAATTGCCGTGACGATTTTTGCACGTGTACGCACGCACTAGCACTCCTATGAGGGATTAAAAGTCAACGGTGCGGTGGACCGTCCCGCAATTGCGGGCGATTGCCCATGATATGGCCCATATAGGTTGCAAATTGTTGCGTAATAATACACGAGAGCCGTGAATACGTATTTCCTGTCATTGCGCGTTTGCGAGTTAACAAAGGGTGGGCGTTGCGTTCGAAATAGTTCGAATTACGCGGATACGTACACCGGGTGTTTGATTGAAACATGACTCTTTTTTTACCTCGTGATTGCAGGTTAATTACAAAAGCCAGCGCGAAACGACGATCCATCGTATCGCGTCGCGTAGCGTCGGTTTCGACCGAATTACCGTGTTGCAGTTCCCAGGCCCGGAATTCATTTTTTACGGGCGTAGTTCGCAACAAAAAAATCTGAAAAAAATTCTGTAAAATGCTCCTTTCAAAATACAAAATATGTCAGATTTTCTTCAGAATTTTAGAACGCAACGGAAACCGGAAACCGGAAAATGCATGGAAAAGCGCAAAATCTAATTTACCCTGTAACTGCATACCTTCGCGGAAAGGATAGAGGGCTGAAATTTTAATCAGTAGGGGTTTTCTCGGTCAGCTTTCGAATGGTTGTATAGCATAGTCATTGGAAAACCTCTATGGGCAGTTTTGACCATCTTCATCGACTAGGCTCTTTTCCCGTCAACACCTGTTGAAAACGCCCATCCCAGATCCTCGCAAAAATTCGATCGACGCGACGGCTCCGTTTCCTGGTTTCCCATGCAGGAAATTAAGCTCGTATTGGTCGTCGCCGGGCCGGGCCGGGCCGAGACATCTGCTTAGGCGACGCTTCGTTACGTTTACACAATAGCGAAAGTGTCAAGTACGCGCGAGCGCGCGCGGTGTGAACAAGAAAATGAATAGCGTTCTCCTGTGTGCTCGGTGTCTGCCCTTGTTGTTACGGGCCATAGAAACTGCGGTTGCTATTGTAGTCCACGTTAAGATGGTCACAGTGTACACTATTATTTTATCGAAGGACAGTAATAAATAAGCTGAGGAACTTTCCGGTAAATCCAAATTTTCCGCCGTGAACACTAATTTTTAGTTTATCGCGGTCAGGCTGTTGGTGAAAGTATTAGCGAAGGAGCGATTTCAGAAAAGCAACGATACAAAGATTCTTGCTCATTTCCACCTGATTAAGCGCCGCTGTAAAACCGGCACGTAGTCGACCGCCTATGAAGAGAGCAACGTAAACGTTTCGTATTCCCCACGCCCCACGCCCCACGCCCCACGCGAATGCATCGTGCGCATTGCACCGGGAATACAGAGGGTTTCATCTCCTCTCGCATCGCACAATGAACACGATAAAGGATCGCAAACGCGCGAACGATTTTCGGCCAAGTGGATTACTTGAGAATCGATCGCTTCTACAACTTGTTCGTCCAATTTCCAACAAAGGGCCTACACATTAACCGTGGAACTGTTGAGTCGTTGAAATGTTGAACTGTTCAATCGTAGCAACCTTGATCGATTTCGATGACACAGTGTGTGCATGGAAATATTGGTAAATATTTATAAAAACTTGGATAAAAAGAATATTATTTACGCATTACCTGGTACGAATGTATTTTATGCTGCGCTTATTTCGAATTTAATGAGCTCGCTACTAGTTGCATTCAGTTTGATGAATCCCTCGCAAGTTCCGCAGTGCTTGGAACATTTAATAGATAAAGCAGCGAATTAGCCCGAAGTATCCGGAATTATACAGTTATAAAAATGGTCCGCGCCGCGCTGCATCGCCTCAAGATTAATTTGTGCACCCGGCACCCAGCACGCAGCGATTCCGTCTCTGGAAGGCTGATGTTTCCTGAAACTGTAGAACGTTTTAATTGTTTTTTCTTGTTCCGTCGCGAACATCTTCGCAGCCCGATTTGCCTAGAACGCTTGCGTAATCCTTTAATCTTCTTGCACGCGTATAATAATTCTGTGACGTGGTATATACGTGTACAGGAATGTCGGCAGGCAGCCATTTAGTGTTTCTATATAAGCTGGATTAAAATGTCGGTTCGTTTTAAGGAGAAGCCTGTCTGCCGCGACGAGAATCCCTTCCATTGTTTTCCAATTCCAGTTCCTCTGTCGGGCCGCACAGCACCGCACCGCACCGCACCGCACCGCACCGCACCGCGCCACGCCGCGCCATCGACGGTAATAACTTTCATACGCGGGTTTATTGTCTCCTCCAATTTCAACGTGCGCCGCATCTCCGTTCGACCTCTAGACAATCGATTCTCCCTTTGCCTATCTTGTGATTCGAAATCCTTGTTCGCCGCCTGACCATCCACATTCCACATCCACGGTATACGATGCTCGGTTGTTTGCCGGATTGCATCATCCTGTGCGGAACACTGCATACATATTTATGTATTGTATGCATTTCGAACACGTTGACTACCCTGCCAGTCGTGTATATCAGTGTATCGCTCACGCAATTGTTTCTCCAGATTTTTAAATTAATTTTCATATGTGCCGAGTACAGCTATTTTACTTCTGATTTGCGTGACGATTCTTCTCAATTGTATCCTGGAGGTGGCCCTTCCGAGGAAAGATCGCAGGCAATCATGTTATACTAATATGTATACTTGTCATACGTACAATTTTTGTTTCTCGTATCGCGATTGTTATAAGATTTTGGACAAACTAAAAAGAGCAATTCGTGTTCATTTTGTCAGCAACCATTTTTTTTCGCAGAGGCAATTTTTCATCTTCCTCCGACAGTCAAAAATTTCACTCATCTGTTACACATAACAATATATCACAATGCTGCAAACACTCTGTTGTAGATATAACGTATTGCAGTTTTTCTCCGTGTTTCATACAAGAATTCATCATGTCACGCATTAATTTATGCAAATAAGAATTTTGGAAGCGTGAAGTGAAAAGCATTTTTACTTTATCGTTTGAAATATTTTATAATACGTACGTTTATCATGAAAAAAGCCAGAATATGATGTGTATGCAATATTTCAAACGCAATTATTAGTTAATTAGGTAATTTTAAATGTAAAAAATTTGCTCTTCTAAAAAATTTCACATTCCAGACTTGCGACAGTTATCGCGTGTAAGTGTGTGTGTGTGTGCAATTAGTGCATATCATTAAAACTTTATACATAAATTTTAATTTCACAGGCTCCGTGTTATGTAAAAGTTTTTTCGTTCGTAACGTTCGCGCACAAATAATCGTTTCGTCGACAACGTTCGCGACTCCAATCGATTAGGTTCTGCAGGGTTATACATGCATATGCAGAGAACGTTTCATACGTAACGAATTAGGAAATCTCGCAAGAGCTTCTAGACTTGGACTCTTTCTGCCTTATTTAAAACGACCACTTCTCGAGCCCGTTTTCCGTCGCGTCGTTCGGCCGCTTTAGCGTTCGAACGACACACCGCATGCGGACAGCAGACTCGCCGATATAGGATAGCCCTTAATGCCATTATGGCATTATACAAAATAGAATTGTGTGCTTGCGGGATTTCCGAAGCCCTAACAGTTGACAATGCCTTGGGCTACTTCGTGCGCACCAGTCGAACAAAACTTGACAGCGAGCACCTCGCAGTCTTGCTCGGATCATCAAATACTTCTTTTCTTCTTTTTCCTGTTTGTTCGTGGAAAATTCGCGAAACAAGTTCGCAAATCGGTGTGCAAAGCAAAATTGTTCGCAAACCGAGTGTTCCCTTCGCCCGAGCGATTCTTCTTTCTGCTGAGGAGGAAGAAGAAGAAGAAGAAAAGGTGAACTATGGCCGACGAGGAGAACAAGGAAGATAACGAAGGGTGAGAACGAATGTTTAGAACTCGAACCCTGTGTAGCTGTTCTCTCTCTCTCTCTCTCTCTCTCTCTCTCTCTCTCTCTCTCTCTCTCTCTCTCTCTCCTCCGCTTTTTGTTTTCAAGGGAAATTTCATGCGTGAAATTAGCTGCACGAGATCACTCTCCCGACACGATGAGTTATTAGACTGCACGACGCCATTCTCTTTAATCCTACGGATTCTCGTTTCCGGTTCACCCTCGCACGTTCCATCTCCTTCGCCGATGCTTCCTTCACCGGAAATTCGGTTTCGAATCTTTCGTCTTTTCTGCACTGCTGCTGGTGGTGAAAGTATTGCGGAAGATGCGGAAAGATTGCAGGAGGTTCCTTCTGTAAAAATGAATTTGAAGCGTCGAGTAGAATTTGTTGCTGACAATGAGAAAATGAAGAAGACAAGAGGACAAGAGCTGATCCCTGGTGACGAAACGACAAATTGTTCGTTCAATAAAATTTGTTCATCATGGGCATGAAAACATTTTATTTTACACGTTCACTTTTACGTAATAAGTTAATAAGGAATCACCTCTTTCTAGCTTGTGTAACACTTTCGAGTGTAGCGTGGATATATGTACATGCCTATGTCTATCGAGACACGACATTAAACTATTCCAAGAAAAGGCAAGGAACGTTTTGCAATTTTTCCCGCTAAGAAATGTTAATGGTCCTTTATCGAAAGAAGAAACTCCCCAGATAACAAAGATCCAGCTGCATTTTCAGCGTCAGACAGTGCTCGTTTATGTTTATATACGACTGCAAAACACAACAAAACTTCTTACCCTTATCTTCCTTCCGTTTCCTCGGTTAAGAAACGCTGCTGTTTACTTCTCGTGGGAATCTTTTTTCCGTTGCTTGCTCTCTAACCAACTCCGGAGGCAGTGTGTGCGGGATGCTGTTTGTCAGCTATTAACGTGTTTGCTACAACGACCGTAATTTATTTAACATTTAAACGGGCTTTGAAAATGCAACGCTGATAATATCATAAAGGAATTATAAAAGCAAGAAATAGTGTTTTATTTAGATTTAGGCCTCAGGTCAACGAAATGACAATTTTGATTGTACAACGTTATCAGCAAAATCCTTGAATCGAGCTGACACCATCGAATGCAAATTCTCGCGATTCGAGCACTCGCGAAGCGCTCGGGAGCGGGAGCGGGAGCGGGAGCGGGCGTGGGCGTGCGTGAAAATTTATCGTGCCCGCTCGCCGCTTCCACCTTTGATCTTCAATCGCGTCGGAAAATGTATGCTTGTCCGTTAACAATCGCGACACGCCTATCGATCGTTCGACTCTCTTTCGCATTTTTCGTGTCGCTCGGCGAAACGCTCCGCTTGCGACGACTTTGCACATTTTTCCGGAACCGCTGCGCGGTGGTTATGCGAATTTTCAATCACGCTACATCGGGTTCAAAAAGCATTCGTACATCATTTGAAAACGAGTTTGTTCAAATTGGAACAAATGTCTCGGATGTTTTTTTTTGGGTGTTGGAAAGATCAGTTCACCGCGCGACGTATAAATAAGTATTTTTTAAAAATTCCTATCGGTCGCTATTGCGGATGAAAATAATATATAACGGAATAATAATAGTAACGATAATTCGTAAAGTATAATAAATAAGCAACTGTTTGTGTAAGATGTCGAGGCTGTCTCGATAAAGGAGCAGAAAGAGCTCAAAATGATTTCGTTGGGAGCAGAAACAAATGTTCGAATCGCAGACAGGGAAGATGAAAACGAACGACCTTGGTCCGAAGAAACGTGTTTTTATGCTGGTTCGGGTTCGGTGCATTGTAATGCGCAGTGCAAACGAAACGAACAAGTGTTTCCGCGCGGAACAACGCGAGTGCATTTCGAAGCGGTGAATAATGGACGCTGCAACACGGCATTGTACCGGAATCGGAGTATGTATATCCTAATCAGATTCAGCCGGTTATTTATTAACAATGCGAGGTTGACGAACAGTCGAACGAGCGCGGCCGACGCAAACAAGTAACGTTTTCATCCGGGTATTATAAATATGCAGCGCGGCGCGACTGGCGTATACTTATTTTTAATCATGAATCTGTATATTTATGCTAATACCCGCGAAATGAAATCGGAGAACGTTTGTTTAACGCTCGCGCGCGCTTGTTGGCAAACTGTATTACGCGATTTAATTAAAGCGAGCCGCGTGCACTTTTAGAGAGAGAGCTGCAATGTTGCTTATTTTATTTGTGGACCGAGAAGAAGTTGTATTTGGTAGATGAAATAAATTGCGAAGCTAGATTATTAGATCACTCCTAGGATAATTCTTGACTGTGAAAAGTATTGCTGTTTTTTCTAAATGAACAACGTATTAGAATGAAATTGGTTTAGAGGAAAAATTGAACGTCTGTATTAAAATGGAAAATAGGATATTTGTTTTGTGAAAGTTACATTCTAGAATCGGACATTCCATACATGCGGAATACAGAATACAGAATACAGTATACAGAATACAGATATACAGATATGCATTGTATGTATATGTACATATGTTTGGATGGTGTATTGGTGTGACATATATCCTAGTTAACTATGAAGGATTAAATCGTTATATTGGATGGCAATTTTGCTGTAAGCTGTGGACCCAACGGATTACTTCTAAATTCATGTATTTCAGGGGATGTTATACCGAATAGGTGCTGCAACAAACGGGATTCAGGAATTAATTGGGTTCTCATTTTAATGAGTCCACTATATTTCAACAGAATGATCATTCTGTACAGTTAAAATCGACGTTGGAAAAATCATTTTTATTTTGGTAACAATATTGTTTCTAAAATAAAAGCGTTGGAAAATTGCGTGTCTAACTTCTATTTTTACAAATGAAGAATTTCGATTGCAATTTTATAGCAGACTTCCGTGCTTCGCTCGCTCGAGGAAAACAATGTTGCAAATACCGCTCGTCGACGTGTCCACTTCTGAACGGTTTGCGAACCTTTTATCATCCTGTCAATCTCCCGAGCACACGTTGAATAATTCCAGCTACTATTGCAATACGAATCGCGTAGTTGAAACGTTCTAAGTTCTAACGACCGGCGGCGCTCGTGTATTTTATTTACTACCAAAGTGCCTGCGATTTATGCAACGGCACGGAGCGACGCGGCACGGAGCGACGCGGCGCGGCGCGACGCGCGACGATACGAAAATCCAATTGTGTTTCCCCGTTCGACGATGCTCTTCTCATTCACAGAGCATCCTTGTACGATTTCCTTCCGGTTTGCTGGATCGTAGTCCAGTTGCTCGGTACATCTGGGCTTCGTCTGAAGCTGAAGACAACGAGATCTGTATTTTCAAATGTTTCAGTTTCCATTTTAGTCGAGACCTAGCAAATAGAATCCACGCTGGTCGGAGTGGAAAATTCATTAAACCACTTAATCCTTCCTTGGAAACAGCTGCCGGAGTATGTATTCAGGGGATATGTACCTAAATTCTACGTGGATGTTTAAAAATATAAACTGCCGTCCACAATAGTGAATTAGACTGACGAAAACCTACTGTAATTACTAGACTGTGAAAAATACAAGACCTCGAAGTTTCGTAAACGAAGTAAGCGATTGAATAATAAATTGAGTCAGTTGGCGAGTTAAATGACGATTCCATGAAGTCGATCAAGAGCTTATGTCGATCGTAATGAGCTGACCGAATGCATACCGGTGTCGCCTGTTTCTACAGTTGGTCGAAGGAGAGGGAGAACCGGTGAGAGACAACAAACTGGAAAGAAAGACGGGAACACATTATGTATAGTGTTCCCTCTGAAGGCTTCAAACGCAGTATGCTTCGCGTTATTGATTCGCGAATCGTGTTCTTACCGGTCACATTTATGTATGTACTGTAATTTTTTCACGCGGCGCAGTTCGTTTTGTGTACACGGTACGTACAGTGATCAAATCGACTCGCTAGTGTCAATATTCGAGAAAAAGTGCGATCATCGATAATGACGCAACAAGTGTACAAGAAGTGTAGCAAGTAGCAAATAATAAAATTCACCGCGGTAGAGAGAGAGAGAGAGAGAGAGAGTTGAATTTAAAAGAACATTTTTTCCATCCCATATACATACTAAGCTATTTACATTAATAATAGACAAGTTCAATGTAAATATAATCGAAGTGGTAAATAACATTGTGTTTGGTTAAATTTGTTCAATTTATCGAGTGAGATGTAACTCAATTTTTTGAACGAAAATTCAGATGAAATACTATGTACGTATAATATTTCATGATAGCGTTTAGAATGACCACGTTAACAATGTTCGGTTTGCAAAATTTGGGAACGCGCGATGCACCGTACCTAGTGTGTCTAGTGTTAAAAGCACGATTTCGAAATTGTTGGAAGCAGGGAAAATGTTTTTTCGATCGCCAAGTCTTTCAGCGAAGAAAACTCGGCCGGTGAAGTTTCTTAATGCATAGTGAAATTACGGTTCCAGACCCGAGAGCAAAAAGATTACGAATTAGGAAGTTGGCATGTTTGAAAGTAATTGAACCAAGAGGGTGGTTGACTCCGCAACCCCGTGCGCCGCGCCGCGCCGCGCCGCGCCGAGCGTTCTTTCCCCGAGCGAATTGTACTTTCTTCTCCGCACGAAAGTTCGCCCGTTTGCTCCTTTCAAAAACTGATTTCACTGTTTCCGATTCGGTTTCCGGGTTAAATCGCGGAGTGAAATAAAGGATGCGTTATGCATGAGAAGAAGAGCACTTCGCCGTTCAAACAGACCCGTGAAAATCAAAAATGAATTTGCGCCAGCAAAATTTCCCAGCATTGTTCGTCGTTCGTGCTCACAGCGTTATACGGTTTATTCTTTTCGGAAAAGAAATTCATCGTAATTACAACTTTTACTTTGAATCACGGTCGAGCACCTTTTCATTACTGTATACTGTATACTATACATTATCGACTATGGCGCTTTGTGTCGCAGCTCGCAGCTAAATTATGTTGTACCACTGTATAGTTTACAAAGATTGGAACTCGACAAAAGTTGACTTCGTCTATCGATGGTTTTAATTTGAATACAATGGAATTAATACTAATTGTGTATATAAACTATAAACACAGAAACATGCATTCTTACAATTTTTCGTTGGAACATTTCTCCGATGTTTACGAAGAAAATTTCGCAAACGAGCGGGGAATTCGATTGCGGGAAACGCAAGCTATAACGCGAGATGCTGGTTGCGCGTAATCGAGACGTAACAGGCGTGTAAAAATTTGATGCGGTGCCGGCCCTCGAGAAAGTACAGAATAATTGAATTCGAGCCCCCGCCACCGGAAGGGCTGGGAGAGCGCTATCGAGAGAGACGAGGATGTCCGTACAGTTAAGAGAACTTGGAAGAAATTGATCGCAGCTGCCTAATTTTTCGAAATTTCTGCACAGTTTATCCAGATTATAGTTCATCAGATATAGAATCGCAAAACATTTCTACATATATCCTGTCCAGCATATTCGGCGTACAGAACGGAGAAACAATTGGAAAATTCGCGATAAAGGCACGAATAGTCTCGAAATTGCAGAGTAATTAAAAAACGCTATGCGATATGCGCTCACGGGTCCTGAAACTTTGAGAAATGTAGGAATCCGTGGAATTTTCACAAACTTGGACTTTCTGCTTTCTGGTCGGGGAAAAGTTACAGGGAATGTTTCGGAGCGGATGGTAAACGCGCAGAGCATCTTCCGCGATGAACATCATCAAGTTTTCCTTATGGTTGCAATTTTCCTATTTTGCGTGTGTCGTTGCCGGTACCATAAAAATGTTCAATAAAAACTGTAATATGTACGAGAATACAATTCATCTGTTATTGTTACGACACGAAAAAGTTTGGATCATTGGATCGGTACAAAGGTGTTTTCGGTCTTTTCGTTCTTTTCACGATTGTCGCGTCTTCGAAAGAGTGGGAGTCATGAAAAATTGTGACTTTATCACGCGTAATGATCGCTAGTTAAGAAACCGATGCATTAAATCGTGTCCGAGTGTCGCAACGCGTAATTGCCGTGCACGGTCTAGTCTAGAGAATTCCTCCCCCGTTGTTGTACCATACACGTCGCGCCGTATTAATTCACGCGTGACAAACAGCAGTTTATGCATGCTTCATTCAGCGTGCATCGGCGCGGCGCGGCGACGCGCGACGGTGGCTTCCGTCGCGCCGCTTTCTTTTACGTATCGTCAATCGTCATACAATTATACGTTCGCCGCGTAATTCCACTAATTCGCGAAACAAAACACGGAGGCTGAGCGCCATTGTGAAATCGCAAGGATCGCGTCGCGTCGCGGACCTGCACAAAGAATACAACCAAGGTCGTGTACTCGTATAGAGAAAGAGAGATTATCGAAGAAAAGTCTTTCGTTCATTTGCAAGATAAAGTTAAAATCATAATATTATCAATAGATTACCGAAAATTGTAATAAATTGTAGAATTTACGTACGTTTGAACGAAGAACTTGTTTGGTAAAAAAGTCCACTAATTTTTCAAATGCACAAAGGTCCGCAGTTTATGAATAAAACTTGTTTGCAACCCGAGTGTTTTGTGGAACGTTTGCAACCGTGAAACTCATTTGTCAAGTTTTTGTTTGCTCTCAGTGTCCAAACATAGGTAAATACGACGGTAAACTCGAGTGTGTATTGCGAAAAAAGGCATGGCTTCCTTCGGTTGTCCTTCGTGTCTGGTCGACGGAACGTGAACGTATGGAAAATGTAACCTTCCCACTGTTCATGCTTCAGTTGCCATTAAATGGTCGAGCAAGCCTACATATGGCGCTCTTCGCGCGTTAAACCTGTCAAGCTAACAATAAAGTGTAAATCTTCTATGAGCAATCACTCTCGTGTTTTCGAATTAACACTCAGAAAAACGAAAAGAGAAATACTTCAACTTAATATTGTATACTGTATACTGTATACTGTATGTATAAAACGTTATCTTCGAATCGGTAGAAACACTAAAAAATTCAATCAAACACGAAGAACATCTCTCAAAGAAATATTCGACATTATTAATTTATTATTTGGTTCAGCATTATATCTTCGGGACAGTGTCTTGAAAAATTCTCTTTACGCTGTTTAAAGTTTGAAATGGTGAACTCGGCATTCGAAGCACTGTTTTGTGGCGATTTCACCGAACTGCGCGCATTTGCTCACGATTCTTACAGTTTCGCAAAAGCAATCTGCAAAAGCGAAGCATGCCGATGCCGAGGCATGCCCCGAAGACATAACCATCGGCAGGATCGTGAACAACTTTGCGTCGTCGATAAAATTGTGTTGCCGTTGCCGTTGCCGTTGCCGGTAAAACTGCGGCTTGAAAACTGAACGAAAAGGAAAGTGTACAGTGCATCTGCAAAGTTTGTTGCTGTCTCGGTATCGTGCGAGTCTTGTCCGTGCGACAATGTTCATCGAGTGTCTTCGTTGGTTGAGTTGTCTTTCCTGCGAGGCATCCCCGGAACCTGGCAAGGTCTATGGGTTGAGCTTCAAGTGAGTTTTCTTTCCATTTATCTTATAATCACCTTCCATTCTTATTTCAATAGTTTTACAATCGTTTCTCCTTTCGTTTCATTTTCGTTTTCAAAGCTGTCTTTGCACAAGTTTCTATTTCTACGAATTTTTTCAGAGGAACATTTTCAAAAAATTTTAAAAAAGTATCAAAAGTCTCCGTCTCAACACTCTCTCAACTATGATCTTTGTGAAACAAGTCCTGCTACATCCGAAGGAAACCAGTTTTTTCAACATCATCGCGCCTCGTTTCAACATCTAACACGAAGAAAAAGATTTTTTAAGATAATCTCGACGCGTGACACGTTTCTTGCATAACCCAAGAGTTATAAGGTGATAACCCGAATTATGAAATTATGCGCATGAATTATCGAATATTCTGTAATTTATTGCACAATATTGTAGTAAGGGGTAATGAATGCGAAGATTGGAGAAACTGGAAGAGAATTCTTGAGACTTTAATTTCCGTCATCGTCACCGTTAAATTTGAACTTTTGTGCAACTTCCGAGACAGAGATCAGGATGAAGGCGGAAATGATGTCACTGCAGTTTCAATTTGCTACACCCTCTTGTTTCTGACTTCTCCACGTTAAATGACACTTGTCACGCACCTCGCATTTCATTTCCTTTCGTACAATGTTAGGCTAGCACATGCGAAGTGTCTGATTTCACGGAGCCTGGTATTTTCTTGCTTCATAGTTTCGCGGAAATAATAATCAATTTTCAAAAAATTCAAGTCATTTTGACCACTTTTAAAAAAGTGATTTCATTAGAGTGCATAGAGTATAGACACTTTTTAAATTGATTGTAAATAAGGTACCGCAGAAGCTTTAGAATTTTCAATCTCGTGCAACCGTTAGGAAAACGCGCGACCCCAAGTGTAGGGTTCCGAGGTTCTCCCCGGGAAGTTCACTTTAGAAAAGTAGTTGGCACTCTGCGTGGAATTCCAAGAGAGTACCATATTCCCGAGTGAACGCGCTTTGCAACAATAATAACGATAACTAGACGAGGAGAATTTACTGCTGGCATTGAACTGGTTTTTCTCAGCGGAATTTGATGGGTACGGGCGCGGGCGCGGGCGCGGGCGCCCGTTGACAACGTCTCTTTCTTCAAACTCGCTGAACATACCGGGTACGAATGTGGATCGGGTACGAACAAGACCGAATAAATTTCCATGAATAGCCAGGAGTCAATTTACAAAACGCGCCGCGCCGCGCCGTTGACAATTTGAATATCACCGCGGCGCGACGCCCGTCATGGATCCTTCGCGAATCATGGAAATCTTCGGAGCTCCGTTCGATCCAACTTCGCGTTGGTCGAGTAAACGTTCAATTCTTGAATGTGAATTTACACTTCTCCATTTTCGATGCTGAGTCTTCAGGGAGAAACGTTAAACATATTACGAAAGAAAATTAACTATTACCCTCGAGTTTCTTGCAATCCAGGTAGAAAATTATTATTATTATTATTATTATTATTTATTATGTACGGACCGAAAAATGTTTATTTTGCATAAAAGATCCGCTGTTTACCGATCTTTCCATGAGTCTGCGCTAATGTATTGGTTTCTGTGACGACCGCGTCGCGTCGCGTCGCGTCGCGTCGCGTCGCGTCGCGTTGCAGAATAGAAGCCATTGCATCAACTCATCAAATTTCGAGCAGAAGCGTCCGCTCTAATTTCAGCACGTGAAAGTTTCAGCAACCGCGAGACTCCATCAGAATTATCATACGCTTTACATAATTCCGTCAGCTTGTAAATTCGAGTACATTAAATTCCGTCATCGCCGCTCGCCATTCCGCCATTCCGCCATTCCTCCATTTTGCTATTTCGCCAGCAAGGAAAATAGAGCGAGCCTCGGCTACCTCGCTTTCGATTTGCATCTCTTTTCTACTTTAATGCATCGAACGTCGCTTTCCGCTAACGAAGCGAACGCCGCGCCGGGCCTCAAAAATCCGGAAATCAGATCTCGAATGATCAAGCGAGTTGAGATGAGCCCAGAGTTACGTCCGTGAGACTGCACTTGTGAA
This sequence comes from Lasioglossum calceatum, assembly GCA_963966675.1. Lineage (NCBI taxonomy): Eukaryota > Metazoa > Arthropoda > Insecta > Hymenoptera > Halictidae > Lasioglossum > Lasioglossum calceatum. Next base: position 198,114 of record OZ016551.1, on the reverse strand, counting down.
TGAACTGCAATAATCGATTGCACCACCACCGACGAGAGCGAAGCTAGAAATGCATATTACTTTTTTTTTTTAATGGAACCGTTTGCATTAACGGGGTAAACCTGCTTCACTATCTAAAACTGTCTATGCAGGAACGTTCCTTTTTAAGGATTATTTATCGGTGAAAAATTCCGGGGTTTTACAGTGGTGTTAACGTAACATTTTCCTCTGTTCTCCGTTGTTCCAGAACGCGATATTACAAAATGGCGGACTTATTCGCGGTTTTTGGATGTCTGCCACTGCTAATGATACATCGATCTTGCTGAACGTCGAGGCAAAGCTAAGGGTTTCATTTGATTAGCGTTCTCCATGTTGCATTATTGTTAACGCAATTGCAATTCGAAGGAACATCGATAAAAGCATCGACAATAGAGGATCGAGGATATAATGCGGAATAACGATCGCCAAGACTGGCCACACGGATTTCCATTATTCGCAAAGAAAGATTCGCCTCGTCAAATTCAGTTGACCGATATAAAATATGAAATAAAAATGTACATTCTCCATCGTTCTTCTTTCTTTCCCGGATAGTTGGCAAGACGGAAATGAAGTTTGTCCACTGTTGCGTAACATTCTGCTACCGTGCAACTACCGAGTGGCAAACAAATGTTCAAAGAGTCTTTGCACTATAAAATTTACCAAGCTGCATGTTTTCTTAGCGCTCTGAAGACGAATCGATACCATCGCGGGCACTGTTGCGAATTTTTTGTTAGACGTATCTTTTTACTAGCGAAACGTTGCACGGTTAACTTGGAAGATAAAGAATGAAACGCGTAGTTTTACATTGCTATCGTGAAAACAATAGCATTCTTTTTAATCTCGTAATCTGATATCTTATATAGCGAATCACGAGACTGCGGAAGTCTGCTGCTATTTGATAAATATTATACTTTCTTTCGATTGCATGCACGTTTGTCGATTGCTCGTATTTGCTCTTCTAAAAAAACATATCTAAAGCCATCAAATCTGGCGATCTTACTGACCTGTTCATATTGCCGTAGTATGTATACATACTGACATCATTTTGGCAGAGGCATTTAACAATTTCAACGCGTCTCTACAGCGTGTGGACGGACGTTCCGTGATGATTTGCCAAAGTTTTTACCTTTTGATTGACAAAACATGATCGACCAAACAATCCAAACCAGAACTGCCAGCTAATTGAAATCGCGTGGTTGCTGCCGCCGCGCTCTGTCGAAAGGAGACAGTGTACGTAACTAGCTATTAGTGCATTGCGGATCTTCGAACTGTGTACATTAACAGTCTTCAATTGCATTTTCACCTGAGGAATTTGCTTGTCACAAACAATCATAATTATAATTCTCAGAAGTTTATGGCTCTAAACAGTTACCAATCAAAGCTATCATCAGTCTATCTTTGACTCGACTGTAACGGTCATTATTATTTTAGTTTTCGTTGTTCCCACCCCACCGCACCGCACCGCACCGAAGCGAAGCGAAGCGAAGCGAAGCGATTCCACGCGAAACGCGAAACAAACACTGCGTTCGGGCGCATGTGTGCATTTATTCAAGTAATTATTATATTAACGAAGGGCCTACGTAGGGAAAGTTATCGGCCGGGAATAATCGCGCGAATTTCAGGGAAACTTCTCAGGTTTCCAGGTTTCGTTCAGCTCGCTGCTTGTTCCCGGCGCGGCGCAACTTTATTATTAGGTTAATTAGTCGTGGGGCGCGCAGGAACTCCTCCGCGCCGCTAATTTCTACATTATCGTCCGATGGAACTTTTACGAAACGAATACCGGAAATTCTTGGTATCGTGCGGAGGAAAGTTTCTTAGTTAACGAGTCCGAGCCCGAGCCCGAGCCCGAGCCCGATTCCTCCAGATTGTATGAAAGATCCCGTGCCGGAAACCGTAGATTAAAACGGTTCAAACCAAGTATCGGGCCTGTAGCCGTCAAACTAATAAAGACAATTGCATTGAAACTACGCGGTGTTATCACCTATAGTAGCCATTTATAATATTATAAGGTTAATATAAGGTTAATATTCAAAGTTTTAGTGGTCTGTAAACCTGGCGTTAATCGAATAGGGAAATTGTTGTGTTGTCATCTGCGTGTTGCCGATAGCGTGTCCAAAGGGAGAACATCGGGAAAGAAAACACAGTAATCTGGCCAATTAGGGGGATGAACGGTTCGTGAAAGAATCCGAATAAACTGTGGACCAGACCTTCAATCGGTGAATGGTGGAATCCCGATAAAGTGAAACTCGGTACGAGGGAGGCTGGTTCGGGATAAAGGAAAGGGGAGAACAGAAACTTCCGTTTCACTCTGATTGTGGAGGCTCGGCTAAGGAATATCAGTTTCACCCGGTGGGATCACAATGAGAAGAGAAAGCGAGAGAGTGTGAAAGAAGAGCTAGAGAAGCGAACGTGCATCGAGGACTGAAAGCTCGATCAAAAAGCTGCGACCCATTTAGGGATTCGAGGCTTTTGTGTACTCGCGCCTCTCCTTGATATTTCCGCGCATCTGCCGGACTCGATCCGACGCGACGCCCTCTTCGTTAGGCAAAGTCACCGTTTGCGACAGAAAACAATGGCTCCACTGTCTTCCTTAAATGGACTCTGCGACCCGACGCGACGCGACCCGACGCTACGGAGGAGGAGAAGGAGGCCCGTTCGCTTCGGAATCAGAGAAAATGGACGGCAAATGGTCTTTCACCGATGGTGACGGTGTACTAAAATTAGCAGCGGCAATCGCAAGTGCTAATCGGATACGCAACTCGTCGTTCAACTGAAAATAATAGAGAAGGAGCGCGAAAGGCAGATTCGTTTCGCTTAAACGGGAATCGATTGGTGCAAAGCGATTCCTTCGCGAACGGCACACTCGTTAAAAGATTCCTCCCTGTTAAAGGTGCCACTCGACACTCGACTCAGTCGACGCTCGTCACGCAGAAACGACGAAGAGGATAGAGGTTTTCCCTGTAACTTGGCGACCGATGGTCGGTGTGTGTCTTCGTGTTTGACTTTTGCCGTTCGACGCGACGCCTTCGTTTCACTTTCTCTCGGGATTAAATTCCATTAGAACTTTACCCCCCACGTGTGCGAGCAGCGTTCCTCTTTTCGTTTTCCCCTACTTTTTTCCCCAGCCGAAACGAGTCTTCCTTGACCTCGATTCATAATGGAATTAATGCGACTCTTTCGATGGACACGCTCTCGGGAAAGGTCGGAGGTCGAAGCCACTGCTTGCGAGCCGTTCCCCTCGCTAATATGTACGTACATATTATCATTGCTACGGTCCATGAGGTAATTGTCAAAAGGCTAAAACCAAAATCTTGTACGAATCCTTTCGAACCCCCCAGGTTCGGTCGAGTTTCAACAATTGGGCCCCTCGCGAGTTGAAAGAATTTTAGAAACCAGAGAAGAGGCTGGCTACGTGGGAATAACTGAAGTTTCTATACAAAATAGTTAGGATTTAACAACTGGTTGGTTACCTATACATAGAACTGGTAAAAATTGTATCGTTTTTTTCGAATGATTAATTCAATGGTTTTTCTCGCTCGTATTTCGCTCGCGGGCGCGCGCATGCGTCGCTGAATATTCAAAAGCCAAAATCCGTGTCGGTCTTTATCGACTAATGAAATTCTTTTTCCGGCCGGTTTTTCGAACGCAAACAGGATTTGATTGCACGAGCCCCAGTCAATTCCTGGAATAATAGGACGCGCTGCGACACGACCTGATTCCTCAGGATGTAAATACGGCAACAGAATTGTATTAACGCGCCTCCACAATCTACACGAGCAACGCACCCGCGAATTTTATTTCACCCGGTTTGTGCCCGTCCTCATGTTCAATTCATCGTGCTGCAGCCATTTTTTTCGTCCTTTTTCCTTTTTCCTTTTTCCCATTTCCCATTTCTCATTTCTCTCTTTCTTTTCCACGTTTTGCCCCTACCTCTCTTTCTATTTTTAAAGCTGGGAACGAGCAATATTCCAGCAGCGACGTATCGTCGACACATTTTGACTTATTCAGGCTCTCGCAGCGTTTAATTAATGGCGGCTACGCACGCTTGCCAACTCGACGATGCTCGCTTTAATGATGATCAACTCTTCGTTTCCGAACGTTCGATGGCTGTTCACTGTTCACCGTTCACTGTTCACTGTTCAACTGTCGAAATTCAGCCGAATTGCGGAAATATATTAGGTTGGCACAAAAGTAATTGCGAATTTCGTTCTCGAATTTGAACCCTACGTGGCCAACCTGGATCGTCTATGCCTATGTCCGTAGCGAAATTTCACTCTTGAATTTATTTTTCCCCAACGCTCTTTTCAACATTTTACGGTTCAACGATTATGCGGTCTGTCCTCTGTGCACCCGTTAGCTAATTTCTAGCATTCTGCCCTTTAAACTGAAACAGAGTTGACGTCCAATTAATGTATTGTATGCGAATTCATTTCCTTCTGTGACAAAAGTGCGCGAGGGTTGTCGATTTAACATGTTGACTGGTGCGGTGGCCATCGATAATTGCCGCTAACGAATCGTTTCCGATCAATTTAGATTCGATTCTGACTGCAGATTTTACTTTTATCGCGGAATCTATTCAAATGTAAATTCACGTGGTTATATATGGTATATATATATATATCATTTTTCAAAAGAATAAATTCCCTCTCCACTACAAATGCAAAACGTACAGTACCGTTATCTCGATTACGAGTAAAACAAACGATTCGCAGACGATGCGTGAAAAATTTCAGTGGCAGACAACGATGCGAAATAATTTTTGTTGCCGCGTATTTTTGAAATCCAGCTCGGAATAGAAACGAACGATTGATCATGATTTTTCTGTACTGTAACTAGAGCTTTTTGCTTTTTTAGGTGCGCGTATCCTTGCAAATACAATAACGCGTATCTTGTATTTATTTTTGTCCTGTCACTGTTTCAAGCACTTCGAGGGAGGGGGCACACATTCGTTAGTCGAAGTCGCGATTCATCAACGGATCAATCGGCTCTCATAACCGGAGGCTTCTCTCATTAACATCCTCCACCGACTTATTCCGTTTTCTCTATCGTCCCGTCGATATACCATACATATTGTGCATGTACTTGAAACTAAAACCTGCATCGCTATCCTGTATTTTCATTTAAGCTGCCATAGTCCAGTGATTTCGAACTATTGAAAGAGAGAGAGAGAGAGAGAGAGAGTATTCTGGTCTAGAGTGTCGATGTTTACGCGTGTTTTTGCTCGAGGTCTTTTGCGTAGAGAAGATATCACAGAATACCGTTATACTGTTTTGTATTCATTTTTTCAATCTACATACACATATAGACTGTTGACCGTAGTACAGTTTCAAAACTGGCTATCCGGAGCACTTTTCAGATATTTCTGAATTCCAGTTTGTCAATATTTACAGTGAAAATTTCAACTGTCACGTCGCTCTCTAAATTTCGGAAAGAACTAGTCGCTAATTCGAGCGGACGTAGGCAATAGTGCCACGTCACACAACATATATATCTTTTGCAAAGCGTAATACTAATCAGAATCGATAATAATAACGAAATACAAGTAATAACGATAGTTGACACATATTGTAAGAAATATCCGACCATTCAAAGAAAAAAATAGACAAAGTTTTGAGATACGATACTCAATGCTTGAATAACGCGTTACATGAATTACGCTATTACAATTAAATCGAAGAATTAGTTCTCGTGTTTAACTACAATTTTATACATGTTCGACGGTTACCTCTATATACATATTGTATTTATTATTATTGTACAATACTTTGAGTATTATATCCACGTAATAGACTTAATGTTTCATATTTCGTCATAGAAAAATTTGCCCTACAATATCTCGATGTGTCTCCTGTTTTCGGGAAAATTCGTTTCGTGTGCCGCGCGATCGTCCGGGGTTTCGTATATAAGTACATTTATCGACGCGACGCGCGACGGTTCGATTCGAAACAAGCGGCGCGGCGGCTGAAATAAAAACAACACCGAACCGGACACATCTTGCATCTAATCGGATTGACGCCGGGCTTGATTTCGTCCGGTTTTCCCCGAGATTCCGTTCGAATCCGTTGAAATTTTCATTGCACCTGTGACCGCGAACCCGATCCGCGCAATAGATTTCCCGTGCGTTGTTTCGTTTTTCTGGGGTTTCCATTCTCCCTGATTTTTCGATTTTTCCTCCACTCGCAGACACTGTCAAATCATCGCCCCCTATTTTGACTTCCCAGCCCGCAGACGCTTGTCTAGCTGATCCATCCATCCATCCATCCATCCGCTTTTCAACGAGCTGCATTAAAGACTAATCTAGCGGTGGACCGATCGATCGAATCTTGTCAGTAATAATAAAAAGCTATTCGTAGCTGTTTAACGCGAGGTGTGACAAGAAAGAAACTATGTCAGTTTGCTGATCGCTTCGCTGTACCTTTGTGCATCAGTTCGCCAAATTTCATCGACCCGTGAATGTCTCGGTATGCTCTGCAAACAATTTAATAGAGCCACAGAAATGAGATGAAAATGTATTCTTCCCCCTGATACAATCATTTTTATCTCCCTCTCCCCCCGTCGCGCATCGTACTCCTGCCCCCGTTACCGCTCTACGCATTGGACGATGTATAATTGTGTAACGCCTCGGCGAAAGGTCGCATAATTTACGGCTTAGAACTTCGCTTTCGTCAAGTTCGACCGAGCAAAGAGTAAAACAGAACATTCTCTTTCGATCGAGGGCAACCTGTTTGGCCGCAGGTCGTTTCCCCGGAAGCCTCTGCTGTAGCAATCCTCTCCGTCTCCATAAACGTTCATCAACTTTCTCTCTCTCTCTCTCTCTCTCTCTCTCTCTCTCTCTCTCTCTCTCTCTCTCTCTCTCTCTCTCTCTCTCGAAAAAGGTTCGGCCGAAGAACGAAAGAGCCGTGGATCGTGGAAAAGGGTGTGTGTGCCCCGTCCGCCGAGGGCAACCAGCCCTTTGACTGATCGTATACCACCATCTCGGTGTTTCTCGTGTGCATTGTAGGTTGCTCGGATTCACGCCGGAGCTAGGACAACGGGTGCATTTCGAGGAGGGCACGCAATTTCCGTGCCGCGAAGACAAGCCAAAAAAGTCAGTTAAGTCGGAGGACAGGTTGGCAATACGAGCGAATGGTGTGTGAGAGAATAAACTGGACCAGTGGAGCCGCAGAAGCGTTTAGAGTACCCTCGAGTACCTTCGGAGTAATCGGGATTCGGGGGAGCACCTCCCACCGCTGCGCGGAAGCCACGCGATTTCGGAAACGCCGTGACGGACGATGCGATGGGATCATTTAACACGATGTATTCGTGCTTTCGTGCCACCATCTAATTCCGCGTTTCTATTCATTCAATTGCTTTTGCCTCTTGTGCTTCTGCGCCAGATTACGGAATATCGTGTCCGATGTTCTTTTGATACACAAAGAGAGGCGGGCAAATTAAATTGTGAAAAAAGTTGGGGTAGATTTACCGATCCGCGTGCTGGTGTCTATAGCTTTTATTCCCCCTTTGGATTTAATTCGTTCTTTCCCAGTACAACCCTGAAATACATCGTGTTATTCAAACCATAGTATAAAATATAACTAGTACAAAAACTATACGAGTACCGTGAACAACAACAAATTGCGTTCAATTGTCGAAAATTTCTCGTTTTACGATCTCTTAAATGTTTCACGCGCGACAAATATCTTTGCGGTTTCCTCCGTGTAAATTTATTTTCATAGACCAACGATTGCAAACAATTTCCACCGATTTTTGCGAAAGTTATTCAACGGTCGTTGCTCCTACAGTATTTTTCCATTCCCCATTCGATATGACGCCTCGGTGAAAAAAGAACAGCTCCGACGCGACGCGACGTGGCCGTGGATGGAATATATTTTTTTTGCTGTTTGCTTTTTTCGGGTTTGGCAACCCGTGGAACAATGTCCCATTCGCGCTATTCGTTTTCCCACCATAATTTCCATAGTTTGCGACGATTGAAACCGCTGAAGGCGCGCGCTCGCATCCGCGGTAAAGGTAAAGAGGTAAAGGAGAAGCGTGGTTTTGTAAACGACGCGACGCCGAATTCGGACCGATGGAGCTTTCGATTCGCGAGAAATCTAACAGAAATTCGGGGAATTCCCTTTGGCGACGCATTTTTTCTCAGAATGTCATAGTTTATGGTATCATACTATTATTCATAGTTTATATAGGATAAAGAAATTTCTGGAAATTCATTGCTTTTGATGTCGTTGTCGAGTCGATGAAACTATTAGCACCAGGAAATGAAATTTTATTTTACGCCAGTTTTGTGTTCGTCATGGAGATTGAATTGCCCTTTCAAGTTCCCCGTTTGTTTATTTCATTCCGTCGGCAATTTCCACGAAAAAATATTCCATCGCGTGTTCGACGAGCCGTTTCAATGAAACGGAAACGGAAGAGGGGAGGGGGTAATGGATTTTTTTATAATTTGTGGAATTCGCGAAGACACGGAGTGCCGCAATCGTAATTAACGCTTAGCGTCGACTGCATAATCAACGCTGACGAAGTCGAATTCGAGTAATTTATTTAGAGTTTAGAGGAACGACGACTGAAAGACCAAGCAATTGCTGCAGGAAAATCTTTCTGGGACGATTAAACGCGAAATCTAGTAAAATTTCACGCAATTTCATTATTGTATTTTTAGTTTGTCGAAAGAGTTCTATTGATTTAGTTTAATTGGTCGATTGAATTCCCGTATATTCCGTTCTAATAAAATTTGATTCGCTCGAAGCATCGTGTAAAATGTTATGTTTAATTGTAGAAATAAATTGTGTCAGTCATACTCGCACTGATAACGCGTTATTCAAAATGCGAGGCTGCGGACTTTTATACAAGCGCGCATTTGTTTAGACAGTTCCAGGTCAACAGGGGTCGCATGCAAATGCATTTCAACGTTTAATCATTCCCGATTCGTCGGAAATAAAACGAAATCATCGGTAAACACTGCTGAATAAATAGATGCATCTCAAATCCGTCGAGTAATCGTAATAACTCAGAGCTGCGACGAGACCTTTTATTATTCCCTTCTTTTTCGCTCGATTGTGCACGGTATAATTGATCAACTGTTTCTTATCGCCTACGCGCCGCGCCGCGCCGCGCACCGATACGATGGGGTCAAGATTATCAGGTTTTTTAATTATGATTGATACCGCCGCGTTGGGTTGGCCAATAAATAACCTCGGCGGTTTTGTTGGGAGATCGTTTACGATTTACGGAGCTTTCGAAATAATACATAAAAGGTTATTCGTGATTTATAAAACACACAGCCAAAAGCTCATTCTTGCGTATGCAATTTAAAACGAGTTGACGATGTTTCATGAAATGTTTTTACGTTTACATTTTGATTTGAAAGCATATTTAATTACTCGATAACTTACCAAAGCGACAGAAGAAAAATAAAAGGAAAGAGAAGCGACGAAACAAGATGAGACGAGGCGAGGCGAGACGACAGTAAGTAGCAGACACTGCCGCCGAACCCGAAGTGAAACGAACGGTTCCCGTCCCGTCCCGTCCCGTCCCGTCGCGCGTCGCGTCGGACGTCCCCGAATACGGCTGTCAGGTTCTCGTTAAATTATTTCAAGGGATTTGCCTGAAACGGAACCGCCCGCGCTGACATTTCAAATTTAATCGTTCGACTGCGCTTTTATTGCAGAACGCGGAGCAGAGCATTCTCCCTGGATGCTCGGTCGCAAATCGAGATTCGCTAATAGGATGAACGTAATTCAGGTCGGCACGTTTAAATGGACGGGGCCGGGCTGAATGGACACACTCCTGCGTCAATTTTAATCGGATGCGAAGCGATTTTGATAATTTCGCGGCAGCCACCTCCGCGCCGCGCGTCGCGTCGGCTCACTTTCCGGGCTACGTTTCAGCAAAAATTCTATTTTTCAACTGTACACCACCTATCAAAAGTGCTGGTCGAATTTTTTTAATATTCTAAACAGCATAATTGACAAACCAAAAGCGTCCAGCTTTGAAATGAGTCAAAAGCTATTGTCGTGCGATCATTTTCTACGAAATGATCACAGTTTAATGTAATGTTGGAATACTTTTTGAACACACCGATGATAATTCCTGTAGTTTAAGAATCCTATAGAATAATAATAATTTAGCACCGATTTTCTTGACAACAGAACGCCGCGCCGCCGCGTTCATCGCCATTACGAATTCGGCGTAAACTAACAATAAGTATTACGATTAGCATGCCGCGAACGTATTATAATCACACGTTTCGCGTATAATGTTTGTTGGTCGCTTTGCATGATGGATTGATTCATGATGGAATGCCGCTGAACTTGGCGATTCAAGCGGCGCGGCGCAGCGGACCCCGGAACCTTACGAACTCGCCTCGAAGATTTTCGCATTTATTCGCACGGAAACGATCTGATTTTGTTTCGGATGGTGAATGTTCCGTCTCGTCGAGATAAATAAACGACTTCCGTTAATTGTTCCCGTGAAAATGCTGTTCCGCTAAAAAGGCGATACTTTTCGTTTCGTTGTTGAGCTTTCACGCGTTCTTTTCTATGCATTTATGGCACGTACCGATATAACCAGTTTTTCTTGTAAACGATGCAGACAATTTTTATTTTGCACAAAGATCTTTCAAGTGGTTTTTACAACGAACCAGCGACACCCTGTACAAAGTTGCAAATATTCAAAATTTGATCGTGGAATTTTCCCTGATGGAACACACGTGTCAGTTGATTTTACCGCGTTTAGTATCGAGCTCCTTCGACGGTTGAAGCACACGGAGCAAGTCTTCCGACAGTAATTTCGCGTCGCCACATAGGTTTCTTGACTGCGCACATATTTATGCGTGTTGACAGTGCATAAACAGAGGGCGCGGGTGGCGTCAGCGTGATATATTCACGTGCGTGAGGATTAAACGGGGGGAGGCGGCATGTAAAACAGGTGAACCGAGCGGGAATAAAGAATCATGTAGATATACATACATACGTATGTATAACATCGGCATTACGTATGCGCATAACTTACCGCCGACCAGCCTCGACATTTTTGCAAATACAAATCCGTGACTTCTTGGGAAAGTTCTCGCGTGTCTCGTGATTTGTGGATCGTTCGATGCATGACGCGATCGTTGTTGACTCATTCCCCTATACTGCCCTATACGACCGAGGAGACGCGACGGGACGCGACGGGACGCGACGGGACGCGACGGGACGCACGCACGCACGCCTAACCGATCGAAAACGAACTCTCTTTTTGTCTTTTCATCCTTGAAGCCGCCATCAATATACTTATTTGGAATTCGACAATTATTATTGATTTATGGCAAAGATTGATGGGTAAAGAATTTGAAAGAGTCTAATAGGAATTACGTTGATTTAGTGAAAAGGTGGTAAATATCCGTTAAGATCGAATCGAAGAATCATATCGCGGAACGATCGTTAAGGAAAAATGAAACGAGCATTCGCAATGCGCGGTTCGCCAGGTTGTCGAGCGATTAGATTCGATATGAGGCGACGCGATGCGACGACCGTGCGATTTTCAATGATTCACAGAATAGTTGTTGTTATCGAGTGGCCAGCATAGGTCTCGGCACTCGAGTTTCGCGGCTGAGTGCGAGAAGCACGGTAAAAGTCGAGCGACGACTGAAAGAAAACCAGTACGTATGTACTTTCATATTTTACGTACCGATAGACTACTTCGCTCGCATTTTAGAACGGAATTAGCGCGCGTTCACCCAAGGTTTATTGATTGCTTTTCCTCCTGCTTGTTCTTGGTGCAGTTCCAACTCCGGAGGTTCAGCACCTTTTAGAAACCGATAACACTTAAACGGCGAGTTTATTTTTGTAAACGCGTGAAACTTTCGAACGATGATGCTGGAAGAACTTTTAACGATTCACCTCCCACCAGAACAGTGTTCGTCTTACACTTCTTCGTTTTTCCGTTTTTCAGTTTTTTCGTTTTTTCGTTTTTTCGTTCGTGCAGTATGCATAAAGTATAAAGTATAAAGAGTATAATGGCGAAAATGATAAAAACTTGTCGGGTACAAAAACAATCAATGGCACGAACATTACCGTACCACCATCGACATCAAATATTAATACTTTGGGAAATGGATATCAGCTGGGAGATACAACGTTCCGTAATCACGCACAATCATAGAAAAAGTGGAGAAGGTGTATCAATTCTTTATGCGATCAAGTTCGGATGCGATTAAACGCTCTATATCTAGAACGAAAAGATTTACTATTGTACGATTTTGTTCAATTTGTTGATTATTATAAATCGACGACTTCTAAAAATGCTCCGCGATGCTAATCGGTCGTATCGATTATTCTGCATAGAAATGAGGCTACTGCAATCCGGTCCGAGCGAAGCAGTCAGCGAACCAGACAGAAACAGAAACCACCGAGAAACCATGTATTAATCGATATCAATTATTATTTAGTAGTTTCGTTTCTAAAGATCACCGGAGTTCATTCCTTCCTTTCGCGATAATCGATTGCCATTGTCGAAATTAAAAGCATTTTTGCGAAATACGCTGCTTTGTTCGGCAATAATTACTTGCAATTACTCTTGGTGACGGGGACGGGGTCGGGGACGGGGACGGGGACGGGGACGCGTTTCGCGACTGTCACGTTGCGGTTTTATCAAGATGGAAGACACTCCTGGCAAATTATTGTTAGCCTTCGTTGACTCGAATCGATGTTAATTATCTGCGAAATAGCTGACCCAGTTCAACCTCTGAAAAGTCAAATCTTTCTTTAGTAATGGTACATTATTACAGTGAGTTTATTTTAGTATTTGTTATATTTTATTTCGGCAGAAGAGAGTGGATGTTAACGAGAAATTTCAAACGGTAAAAAGATTCAGGGAATCGAAGAATGTCGATAAGATACCTGGAAATTATTCAAATGATTAGTTCAAGTCCCGGTGTCCTGCAATCGATGCAAACAATTTTTTTTATGTTTGAAATCATTTCGGGTACATAATTGAGCAAAATGCATGTAAATTCCACTGTAAAAGTAAAAATAATCACTAGAGTTTCGCTAAAAAATATCTCTTCTAAAAGAAAAATGGTTGGCGTGCACTTTCAATCGTTTATTTGTTTAAGAAACGAATCGATATTAGCAGAGCTAAAGAAAGAAAAACGGTGGCTGCGCGAATTCACGAAGAAAAGAGAGCCGGTGACGTAGCCAATCTGTTCCGACATCAACGTAACGACGGCCATTACGAAATCTTCGTGTCGAGTGTTTCTGTTTCTGTTTCTGTTTCTGTTTCTGTTTCCGTTTCTGTTTCGTGTAGAGCTGCCTGTTCTTTTCGTTTTTCTTTCTTCGTGTCTCGTATCTGATATTTAATTAAGTAACGTCTACTTTTTTTCCACAACGCCCACGGAATCTACGTTTTAAGCCGTTTCGTCGTCGCGTCGCCGCTTCTTTCGTTGGGCGAAAGTATGTATGGCACACAGCGACTGTTTATTAACGCATCGTGTACATCGATGGAAAGTATCTATTTTTATATTTTTTCTCCGGAATCTCCCCGAATTTTAATCGGAATTGTATGAAAATTCATGTTTTTTATTGCAGTCAATTGAGCGCACGGCCTTATTTACGCAGAGAAATATTTGCATTGCTTCCAGCGCAACGATACTCGTAATGGGAAAAATGTTTGTGTAATTCTCGGTTTTGCCTATCGATGTATCGAAACGAGAACTTTCGCGTGGCGCTCTCCTCGTTCCAAGAACGACGACAAACAATTGTTTGTATTTTCCAAGAACGAGTTTTTATCGTAACGATATTTACTTTTGGCGAATTACTCTGTGCCGATAAAACAGTCGCTTCCGTTTTCAGCCGGAACAAGGGTCGTATGAATTTTCACACTCGCGCGAAATTAACCGGAAATCGCGGGGCAATCGAGGAGAAATCGATTTCTCATGAAAAATCCGTCGGAGAGATGGCGAGGAATTTCGCATGTTTGCATGTGCCCGGGGGCCCGGGCCCCAGTACATACTTTCTGAACAGTACGCGACGATTGCGCGCGACTTGGCTAACGCGTCTGACCATTACCATGCTGTTTCTACTTACCCTTGGCGGTAAGGCGGTAACATCATCAGTATCATCAAGATGCGTGCGTTCAGCGATGTACCTACATTTCAAATAAACTCTTTTCGAAATAATAGTTTAATCATTTAACTTTTTAGTTTTACGTCTGATCATTACTTTGTGTTTCTACTGACCAGGAGCATAAGCAGCAAGAGGAAGCGTTTCGAGATGGGTACATCTAAAGTAAAATGTCTTGGAATAGTAATCAAAATATGTTCTCCTATTTAAATAAGAATTTCAATTTTACACGGAAGAATATTTGAAAATATGTATAGTTTCTGGATATTTGAAATAAAATATGCGAAGATACCATTTTCGGATTTATTTTATTTGTTAAATTAATACAAAAATAAATTAATTCTGCAAATTATCTCCGGGAACTTGTGCTCGCATCTCGTACAAGCTCGACGTCAATCGCATTAAACAGTTGTAACAATCTTTCCCACTTCCAACTCTGAATAAATCAACCGTTCAGAAACGCCATTTCCACCCCGATCGCCCACTCAATTTCTCCGAAAGTTCTACGAACGAGCAAAAAAAGGCAGACCATGCGAACCGATCTGGCTATTCCCGTTGTCGTAAACCAAAAAACCGCAAACCCTTCGCGACAACCCTCGATCCTGAGGACACGAGGTTTCCGGGGAAGCGGTATTTGCCTCGAAATTCCCTGTCGCCTGTGGCAAATAAAAACACGGTAGACTGAATGTGCTCGAGGAGTTGCTTAGACAAAAGAAAAAGAAAGGACAAATAACGCGAGTGAAAGAAGACGAAAGGGAACGCTATTATTTTTAATAAAAAATGTGATAAGTGCGATTTGATAATACAGCTAGACCAAAAAACATATATAGAAATTTCGTTCGCTGTATCCGATCATGTTCTGGACCAAGAAACAGACCAACCGAAAAAAAAGAGAACGCGAGAGAGAGAGAAAGGGGGGGGGGGAGAAAGAAATAGGGAGAAGGAAGAACCATAAAGAGGGGTAGGCTCCACACGTGTCTGCCCTTCCTGCGTCACACGTTTTCCCCGATACTCGACCACGTAGCGCAATCTCCAATTCGTCGTCGTCATCGGCATCGGTGTTCCTCGTTCCCTTGTCCGTGTACACTATCACACAGACACACGACCAGAGCGAGAGACACAGAGAAAGAGAGGGTGGTGTCGGAGGGCGCATGTCTGACCGAAGACTGCTAGGAGAGAGAGCAGGAGAGGGTGGAAGCTCTCCTAGAGGGAAAACGGGAGGCCAGTGTTGAACCCCCACCTGGAATCGCTTGGCATCCGGCACTGCCGAGCCCTGGTCACTAGTCCGACCAGTCTACCCTGTCACGGCACGTCACGCGTACTCGTTTGTTCCGCGGTCTCCTCTCTCTCTTGCTCTCTCTCTCTCTCTCTCTCGCTCTCTCTCTCTCCCTCTCTCTCTCTCCCTCTCTCTCTCTCTCTCTCTCTCTCTCGCTCGCTCTCTCTCGCCCGCCCTCACCCTGACTCCCCAACTCGTGGTCGATCGAAAAAAGAAACGTAGACGGAGAGCAACGCGCGACACACACGCGAGAAAAATCGGAAAACACACAATCAAAGTGAAAGACCGTGAAAAACGGCCCGCGTGCACGCGTCACGACGACTGGACCAGTGTCCCTGTGTCCGATGATCGATCGACCACGATTCAGACACGTTTAGAATCCGGTTCGGATTCGGAACAAGTTTGAGGGAACTTCGATAGCAAGGGAGTCTGAACGAAGGTGCTGCGAGAGACCGGTGGCTGTTGAACCTTCGCCCGAGGATCTTTGATCTTTGGGCAGCCGCCAACGCAGAGGTGTAAAGGTTCTTTGATTTCTAGTTGTTAGAACGGAGCGGCGGTGAACCTTTGCCCGAGGATCTTTGATCTTTCGGAATCCGGGAAGTGTGGAGGAAGAGAAGAGAAGTCTGATTGATAAAACGTTGAACGAGGGATCTGGCCGAGAATCGTAGATCCTGCATCTTGGAGAAGGCCCGGAGTCTGTTCGATCATCCTCGGAGGATCTCGAAGGATCCGGAGGTCTTCAGGTTCGGTGATTCTCTTGCGATTTGTAAAGTGAACGCGGGATGATTCCAAGTTCGGTGTAGGCGCTTGCAAGTAGACCGAGGTCCTTACGGAGGTCTTAGCGTGGACTTATGGTTTGACTTTGAACAGTGCTGTTGGAACTACGTGACTTTGATCTTTGGACATCTGTTAAGTGGGATGAAATAACTGAAAAGTTTGTGTTGAATTTTTTCGAGGAATGGACTTGGGATCTAACTTTTAAAACTGTCTTCAGCTAGAAGATTCGGTCCAAGTCTGAGGAGTACTATTGCACATCAACTCGAAGATAATCGACGTCTCTGGCGTACTTTGAGTGCTCGCTGAGGTCTCCAAGTAAGAACATTACAAACCAGTGAGCGAACGGCGAACAGTTGTTTACCCAAATTCGCAGTCCGATCGAGGAAACATCGGAATCCGTCAACTGATTTGAACGTCCCACGGTAGCACGCGCGGTTAAGGTGCTCGCCCAGAGCGTGTTTCGCACGATCCTCTAGCATCGCGATGGAGATCACCTGAGGCTAGATCGCGCAAGTTCGATGAAATCGTTGCGATTCCAATCCGGGGAAATTGCCGCTTGTCGCGCCGAGAGAAATTAAGCAACGGGCCTGTAGAAGAGGCTGGCTCTGCCGATCGATGCTGGTAGCCGAGCGGAGAGAAAGCGAGGCGAAAGCAACGAGGCAAGGGTTGGCTCCTCACGTGCGTCGAGGTTCGCCGAGGTCGTCGACGGTTCTTCCGGTCGGACGGTGACGCGTGACCTTCTGCTATGGTTCACGCGTCGCTGGCCAATCAGCCCGACCAGCCCGACCAGTCCGACTACAGGCTCAACCCTCCAGGAAACAACACGCTGTTGATCCGTTGGTTCGAGAGGATCGAACGTTGTTGCGATCATTCGGACAGAGATCCTGGCTCCGAGAATACGGAGATCAACCGACGGATCGGCCAATTAACCCGATCCCGTCGAATTGGCTCCTTTCGACTGGGGAAGCGTTCGATATCGACGGATCAGTTGTTCGGAGCGGCCGATTATCGGCTTCGCTGCTCCTCGGGACTCGATTCTTCAGGTTCGTGGAAATCTTGCGAGTTCAATTGCTGAACAGGGAGCTCGACGATCCTCGATGGCCGATGGACGCAATTGATTCTGGTGGAAGTGGAAATTTTTGGTGGATTCGGATTCTGGAGGATTCAATGTTCGTTGCGCTTCGATCATTTTCGAGGAGGATAAAGGTGCTAGTCGCCGCGCCGAGGAACGTGCACGCGATTTCGTTACGCGACCCCACGTGTTGCTCGCCTTGCTCGGATAAAATTGCAAGGGTTCGTAACGATCGAGTAGAGGACGCCGCCGAATAAATTTCATCGTTGGTCGGGGCGGCGCGGCGCGGCGCGGCGCGGCGCGTTTAATTTGCGAGAGTGCGATCATCGGGGCGCGGTGATGAGAAAATTCCGTCGGCCGGGTAAGGCGGCTTAAATTGCAAATTCTGCGTGGCTCTCGGGGACACGTCGCCCGTTCCACGTGGCGTCGGATGTGTCCCAGATCGGAATGTAATTTTAGCGAAACCGGGGAGCCCCCGGGTCTCTCCGTCGACCAGCTATTCGGATCCGGTGTCTAGAGAGGATCTGGAGGCGTTAATTAATCCGCGCGATCGGCGTGGCTCTGTGACTCGGACTAACGCGTAACCCCGGTTAAGAATCGATGAACGAGAGACCTTGCAGCGCGACGTTCGAGAATAATGGTTCTAGATCGAATTGGCGAGGAGAGACAGTTTTGTTTAATAGCGAGAACAAACAGCGACGATTATATCGAGAGTAACAGGCGATAGACAATCAACGATGTTCCCGGGAAGATAAATGTTTTTGCTTGGTGCAGCTTCGGTTGAGTAAACGCAATCTGTACGACAAGTAGACCGACTCGAAGAGGTGTTTGATGTACATCCGTTCTCGGTGCAGCCTCGTTTGAATATACACGATCTGGTATCAGTTTGTACAGCAAGCGAACATACCATGGAGAGGTGTTGGACGTAGAACTGTTTTCGATGAAGTTTCGATGAAGGTGTTTAAAGTACAACATGCAGCTCGAGTGTAGATACTCGAAAAAATATTTGACTAACCAAATAGGATCTACAGTTTAATCGTAGGTACCCGTAGAGGTACCGCGCAGAAAAGACAACGCGGAACAGTTTCCGTCGAAACTCCAAACACAAACACCTCGAGAACATTACAAGGTGAAGAGATCGATTCTGCATCCTCCGAAGATCGAAAGAAGACACTACCTCGGTTAAAAAAGGTCTAGTTCCTCCGGCGGGATCGAAGAAGCGAAATTAGAGGATCGAAAGCGCGGAAGCCGGGGTGAGAAGCCGAGGTGAGAAGCCGAGGTCACTTATGATGGGCTGCAGACCGGCCGCTAGATCGAAGGTGGCGGAAGGGTGCGGTCTCGGGCAGCTGGAGTCGGCTTCTCCGTCGCCGAGGTGCATCGATTTGATCGAGGTGTGGATCGATCGAAATTGGCTCGCGTTAGATCGGGGCTCGATCCACCTGGAGGCCACGGAAGACGAAGAGGAGGACGACGAAGACGATCGGGTATCCTCCGAAACAGAAGGTGAATCGGAAGGGGACCAGCCGTCCTTTGAAAAAGTCGAAGAAGAGTATCAAGTATCCTCTGTAAGTGAAAAACTAGAGGATCAGGCGTTCTCTGAACAAGAAGAAGAAGAGGCTCGGGTGTCTTCCGAAAAGGAAGATTATCTGTCCTCTGTAAACGAATACGAGGATCAGGTAGCCTCTGAAAAAGAAGAAAAGGGCGTATTTCTGATCAGGCCATTATCCGAAAGTATCAGAGCGTTGATTCTGAGCAGATAGCTGTCGCGTGAGGATGCAAAGGCTGCGCTCGACGTTCAAGCGGTCGAGGACCCCGACGGGAGCCGAGATGAAGTCGCAGTCTAGCCTGGAGGTGCCTAAACAGGTGCGCTCGGCTTCGTTCGACGAGATCCAGCTGGATGCTAAGCGTCACGACGACGCGCGAGACTCTAGATCCGCGAGGACCACTTCGTCCTCTTCGTCGTCCTGTTCGCCGGCTAGATCGCAGGACTCTTCTCGAGGACGTAGATCCGCTACGTTGCGAGTACCCCAACTACAGAGTGGACAAAGATCGAAGAGCTTCGACGTCTGCGAGAGGATCTATGGATTACCAGGGCAGACTAGTTTGGGCGGGATCCGACGGCCGGAGACGCCGACGATCCAGGTTTCCGGTTGCTATCATTGTGCTTGCGTGGAGGAGCACAAGAGCCTGTACTCGAGTAGGGACGACGAGGATCCTTCGTCCAGAGAGGACGATGCTCCCGATGAGGTTGACGATACCTCGGACGACGAGGATTCCGAGCTGGAGCAAAAGAGCGAAGGTAGCCCGGAGATCACAGTCACTCTGACCACCTTCACCGAGAAACTGGTGTTCGACGAGGCTAGCGACGATGCGTCTACGGTCGTTCAATCCGAACCTGTGGTCCAAGAGTTCCGGGACACTCGGGAACCTAACTCGAGCGAAATCAGGGGCGGGTTGTTCCCAGGAAGGGAACGCAGAAGGTCCATCGCATCCCCTAAGCTATCCAGGCAAGAGGCTCTCACCTCGTACCCCGGCGACCTACCTACGGTTGTCAGCTCGACGGAGGACGAGGAGAAGATCGACCGTGACGACGACAACAACAACGACGACGGCGACGACGACGACGACGACGACGACGACGACGACGATGACGACGAAGACGATAACGTCAGCGTCGGCAAGAGCAAGTTCGTGGTTAGGGATATTTTCTTGACTGTGCCAGAGTTGAAGAGGGACCGTGCCGCGTCAGTGGATTCCTGTTTTAATAATAAAAATGGGAAAGGAGAGAACGCCGACACCTTGGCCGTTCCTCAACAGAGCATCCGCTCGAAGAGCGTTGATATTGTTCTCCCTACCGATGCGCAGACCAGGTACACCGCTCTGCTGCCTGGCACCGAGGCTAGACCGACAAGAGGGTGGGTACGTCTGGTGAATGGGACATGTCCCTTCTTCCGAATATTTGCAGAGTGTTTTGGTGTTCGCGGGGAACTGTTCCTCCCATTGCTGTTGCTCGATTGCGTCGATGTGTGTGTGTATTCAGTATTCAGTATTCACTATTCAGTATTCATTATGTTCGCGAAAAATCTCAAGTACTTTGATCGACTTTCAGAAAAGTAACTCCGTTTTAAAGGATGCGTAAACGCTTTTTTTCACTGACCGTCTGACCGTACGTTTTCCATCGTTGTGCTTCTTCCACGTGTATGTTGCCTTTTTCTATTGTTCTTTCTTCTTGCATTTTGGTTTGCTGTTTATGTCGTTTTGCTGAGCACGCCTTGATATCTCGAGGACTGCGTAACGGTGTAAAACGATAGTACGAAAATCGTGTTGCAACTACATATTAGAAAGTACGATCTAACACGAAAAAATAGAATCAGAATGTCGAGGAGAATTTTTGCATTTAAAAGCCTTACGAAGCCTGGATCCATTTAATTTCTAGTTTAAACATTCCATAGATAGATATACAATATTTTTTATGATAGCTCTTCATGAAAAAGTCCCTCGCGTTATTAAACTTTAACAAAAGTAGATTACGATTAAAATTGATTGCCAGAAGCTGAGAGGTTAAATTTCCACAGATGATCAACTCTCAGCAATATGCACAATATCGAGATTAACTTTTCACCGTTCGAATTTTTAATAAAAATGATTCGGAGTAATTCTGTAACGTGTGTATCGATGATTGCCATGTGTTAAATATGTATATTCTCGGAACTTCCGTGTGAAAATACCAGGGGAAATTGGTAAAACGAAAATTACTACCGAACTGATATCAAATTAGGTTTGAGAGCATTTGTGTCACTCTTTTCAAATACGTATGATCGATCGAACGACAGTATGTACTGCCCAGTTCATTTTCTTGATCTCGCTTCGATGAATTGTACGATGGTACATCGTAATTTAATACACCATACATATGGTACCAGGAATATTTGACTAGTCTCTTGAAATACTTGAAAATACGGGCACTATTCTGTCTGCGTGTCCAAAGCACGGTACTGCCTCGCTAATTGCCTTAATCCTCCTCGGGTTAATTCCCGTAACCATACATATATCACAAGGTAGTTGACGACGTTTCATTGGAATCTTGAAAGTAAATACCGAACTATTCGAGTCCATAAAGTACAGTATTACTTCGTTAAGTGTCTCGAACTTTTCATGGTAATTCTAGCAATCTCGCAACTCTCTCTCTCTCTCTCTCTCTCTCTCATTCTCTTTCTCTCTCTACCAGTGACATTTTAAGGGAATCTTGAAATATTGAGAAAAGTGAACGTTGAACTTTCATTCGTGTCCTTAAAGTACGGTATTACTTCGGTGTCTTGAACTTTCCAGTATTATCTCGCCAATTGTCCTTATCTTTCTTCGACAACTTTCACAACGATACAATAGAATATTTTGAAACGAAGTTTCGAAGATTAAGTATTTTGTATCTTGACATTTTTCTAGAAGGTCGTTTTCACTGATGCGGAAGTCGAATAATCTTCATCCTTTGATCGTTTGAGCTCGAAGAATCCAAGTTAGCGAAAGATAATTCGTTCTATAGGATTCTATACAAGAAACGGGCAGTTCCTTTTTATGATTTCGTTTTATGTCCCTTTAGAATATCTGTTTTGTATACGCTCAGAAAATTGGAAATCGATCCGATCGTTCAATTCGTTCCGTGGACCGCGCCCGGGTGTAGCCAGTTTCAAACGCAGGATATACATATGTATCGAGAGTAAGACGCTTTCGAAGTTTTCTACGTCGCACCGCACCGCACCGCACCGCACCGCACCGCATCGGTACGATGCGGTGCGGTGTGTCTCGAGACGGACACGTCCCTTTGCGAATTTTCTTCGAGCTTCCATGCATAAAATGGAACAAAGTCGCGATTTCGAGGTATTGCATTCGAAGATAATATAATCGAAGTGGATCGATTGTTCTCGTCCCTGCAGGAAAATACCCCTTACAATTTCCATCAAATTTAACACTCTCGCAAATTGCACACAACGCAACGGTCTCACGCTTACAGACAAACAATGTAAAATTTCTTGTATGTTATTTGAAATTGCATGGTTACGCGTGAAACACGTGACAGCTCTTTATCAAATTGTTTTCATATCTCACGAACGAAACATGTTTCAGAAAATGATGTAAGCAATGTTATTTTCTTTAGGGTTAATTAAGATTGATTTTATAGAATTATTGAAGCTTTTGCACGCAACGATACTTATTACTATTTCCACAATTTTGATTGGGCTAACGGACCTCGAGGAGAAAGACAAGCAGCGAGTTCCATATACTATATACCGTTCGCATTTCACGAGGTTCCTCGCGAAAGTTCATACACAGAGCTTAATCGAAGTCAATTTGATTTGACCGTGTTGCGCAATTCGCAGGCTTCGATGTCGGTCTGGTCTTTTGTACCGGGTGGAATTCGCAGCTCGGCGGAGCTTTTCTATTTCGGGAAGATTAAGACGTCAATGATTCAAGAGACAAGTTGATTAGAGCTCGGACGCGTCTAATTGAAGCGCACCGGCGCGGCGCGGCGCGGCGCGGCGCGGCGGAGCGCAAGAACAAGTCCATTGTGACCGAAGTTAGTTAAACGTTCCGAGCATCTGAAACGAAAGTTTCATTCCCATGCCGATGAAAGCCACGGCAAAGTCGGATAACGAGATTTTTATTACTGCTGTTCCATCGAACCGCGATACCATCGCGCGTTCCGTCGCGTCGCGTCGCGTCGCGTCGCGTCGGATTAAACGCAATTTGCCAGTCCGCGCTGTTCGCGTCTTCATTGGTTCTTCGCGTCACGTTTTTTATCACGTCGAGCCTTTTACCGGGCCGAAGATAACTTACGATGCTAATCCAATGGTTAGAATTTGCCTCGCGATGCTGTTCTGTTCTTCGTTGAACTGTCTCTTCGACGCGTGACGCGACGCGCGACGCTGCGCGGTGGGCCAGAATTACAAAAAGCTGTACAAAATTCGTGTCTCCGTTAATTATACGATATATTATTAATTACTGGACTAGGATTTTATGCCAGATTTATGACCCAAAATAGGTGGATGTTATTTGAAACATGATAAAGATTAAAAGAATTGTTTAGGGTCGTAGAGAGTCTAATTCACATTGACCCACAATTTCAAACTAAAAATTGACATAAAGCTTTGAAATGCTACAGCTTGAAACGGATTTGTACAGTTTGATTATCTACGACCAAGATGGAAAAATGAGAGGGGGTGTGAAGGAAAGCCGAATCAGAGGAAGTTAGAATAGAGATCCTGTTAATTCAACACCCGAAAATTCGATATGGACAGAAGCAATACGAGAATCCAGAATTGGATGGAGTCAGGTTCACGAGACAAGAATCGAATCAAGTCAGAATCGAAGATCGGATATTGGTACAACCAATAGTCGAGAGACTGAAATCCGAACTTCTGAATATAAAGCAAGCGAGAAGGTTTCCGGAATGGTGAGCTCAATTGGAAATTCAAGTCGAGGGAATCAAAGAGCTTTAACTCGTACGATCCCGGTCTATTTCTCAATCTCGCAATCTTTCTGTCTTCAAGCTTTCAAATTTTAGATCCTCACGATAGGAAAACAAGTTTGTGTCTCGAAAAATCCTCATATTCTAGTCATGTTAATCGTGAATCTCGCGCACCAAGAGTCCACAAATTAATGAAGGACTATTTTGAAAAATGCCGAATCCATTTTTGAATCTTGAATATCGTATGAACGTTTCCTTAAATATCAGTTTATCGCGGTGACGGCAGCTATGGCTATCTATGTATGTATATCTAAACGAACGCTCACGTTCGCGCGTCCGTCGCGAAACATCCTGCAGCATCGTTCTGCTCGGGGACACGTTCATTTAACGATTTTTCTCCTCCGGACACGGTACGAAGATAAAGTGACTTCATTATTGTCATCTGGGTCTTATCAAACCCCGTGTTTCGCAACTTTTATCTACCCTCCGATGATGTACCAACATGCCGCTGAATGCGAACGCTTTTACCTCCACACTAGCGAGCTACATCGTCGTCGCGTCGTCGTTCAACATCTATGTATATTATTCTTTCGTAACATTTTACACTACGTAAAACTTTGAATCCTCCGCGGACGAGGGTTCTTGAAAATATTAGAGAGATGAGGTAACTGCACTTTATATTATTTATTCCGATGTACAGAGACAGAGACTCCCACTAGTACATATTCGGACACTCTTAAAAAGACTTGGATAACTTTTTTAATATTGGACCATACTACTTGGATTTTTTTCACGAGGTGGAACAATTAGTGAGAAAAGAATTGAATAAATTGCAATTGGCTCGGAGCGACGAGACTTTCAGGAGGAAAACTCCATGTAACGTCGATGTACTTTTCCCGCGACGACTTCCGGTTGGGAACGAGTTCCGAAAGTTCGTGGGACTTTCGTCGCGCGTTCGGTTCTCAATCGAATAAGAATAAGAATCGCCAAACGGGAAAGTTTCGCTGGACATGGCCAGAGTGAAATTTCATCTTCCGCGTAGTCTCCACCCTCCCTCCCGTCAACTGATTTCGGAACGATTACGTACATCCTAGATTGATTAAAACTGCGCGAAATCGACGTCGGAATTTCGGTTACATGTGTTATATTTAATTGGAAAGAATTCGATTCGATTCGATTCGATTCGATTTTTAGGCTCGTTATCGTGGCCATACCCCGTAACTGTAACTGGAAGGAATTCGAATGTTCGTGATTCGGTACGATCGGATGTTATACTTAATTGGAAGGAACGCTGTGTTCGCTATGCTGATCGAGGAGTAGTGTAATGGACGACGATCGCTCGGCAGAAGTGACAGTGCTTCTATGGAGAACGTATCATGTCGCGCTTATGCGATTACGATTTCGAGAGCTCTCGGGTTGCGTCGCGCGTCGCGCGTCGCGCGTCGCGCGTCGCGTCGGTGTCAATGGCTACGCTTCTTGGATTTGTGTATTTGTCGCAGCGAAAGTTTCGAGCGGATGTTTCGAATGTGCATTGTGTGACATAAAGATAGCAGGAAGGAGAAAATTTCGGAATAATTCGTATTTAAATAAACGTCAAATCAATCGTCTTTATGAAGAAAAATTGCTAAAGAGTATTGCTGATTATTATCGCTCGGATACCTTCCCGCAATATAGTAGATGACTATAGCGGGGAACTAATAAACCTGTCGCAGAAACCACTTCATTACCAATGTACAATGAAGTAGCACACCACCTAAAGAGATCGAGCAATTTATCCTCCACTGAATTTATGAAGAATGGAGAGGAAAGTGGATTACCTGAAATTCTAAAAGATTGCGCACAGTAACCGCGCAGTTTATTTATGCGATCGAACGGAAAGTTGATACCATTTTTACAAAGCAGCATTATAATTCATAACCTCATTTGGTATGCTAAAGTAAAGAGCAATAAGAAGTACTTATTATAATTTTTCTATAAATGCATAAAATCTTATTAATAATCTTTAACATTGATCAACGCTAACGCTAATTTAAAACAAAGATGATCTACGAAAAATGTAAAGTTCAGCATGTAAAATAACGAGCTGTCGCGGAACGAATACAAGCTGTGAATTTCGCATCGAGGAAAATTCGCATAATTCGCATAATTCCGCGAATGCGAGTCGGTCGGTCGCCCGCGATCTAATAACAACTACAAGTATGCACAAGGCGTACAAGGTAAAGAAACGATGAAAGCAATTACTTTCGTCGTTATTATTGTAATCAGCGCCGAAGACGGCTTGCATATTCATGCAGCGGATCGGCCGCGGCGCGGAGCAGGGTAATGAATTATTATTATCCCCGGCTAATTAATCTGCATAGAGTCTCCGGTTAATTAAACTACGCGGAATGGAAAATAAATCCGGCGAAGGGTTGCGTAACGCATTGATCCAGTCTGGTAATTAACTTTAGGTGACGAAAAGCCTTTCTTCGGCTACGCGAGAACTGCGAGAAGGCAGGAATAATGTCTGCCGCGCCGCTTCGCGTGACGTTGCACGGAAGCGGAAATCAATTTTCCGTTTCGCAATTAGCCGCGCGGAATTTTTCTCTCTGGTGTAAAAGTCGGTGTTAAGGCGGTAATCTCGTTTCGAATCTTGAAAAAATCAATTTTTCTTTATTTTCCTTAAGTACACGCGCCCTCGAACATGCGTGCAAAACGATTTGTTTGAAACGGCGCGGCGCGGCGCGGCGAAAACAATTCGGTTGCGAGCGTTTCAAGAATATGTGTTCTGTCTGGATAGAAAAATGAATTTTAGTTGATGCATTTCAATATTTGTCCCATTGTTACTAGAATTGAACATCGAATTGGGTCGCAAACGTGATCTCTTTCTTATTGTATATTGTATTTGTTTTCCACCGAATGCTACTTCCGGCATTCGTTCGACAGTCCCTGGCGACCTATTCGTCGGGATGATTTTCCAAAATGGAAAAAGAGAAATCGTTGATATCGAGAAGAGAAGAAAATTGCGGGAGGGAACGCCTCGAAGATTTTACTTTATCGGTGAAACGTGTTCGAGCCGGCCTGTTTCGCGAGCTTTCTCCCTCCTGGGCTTTTTAAAACGTGAGAAATGGATAAGAGTATCGATAGTTTGCAACACACAATATCAAGTAGAATACGAAAGTAGAGCGAGCCGGAAAATTGGTGAATGTTCCCGAGCGGCCGCTTTTATTTCGCATGAAGATCCGCAGTCTATTAGTTACTCGGAGTAAACAGAGGAACATACTCGTTAGATCTCTGGTGTAAGCCTCGCATTCCCGAGCAGGGAGACGATCCGAGATGAAACCGAACTTACAATTACGGTGCGCATCTCGCGTCGCGTCGCGTCGCGTCGCGTAGAATTAGCCCGTTAATAATGAACGGTCCGCGGTCGTTAACGATTCACGAGCAGAGAGCCATCCCGTGGCCCGTAATGCCGGACCTGAAAATTTTATTGGCCGATATACGTAGTCGACGCGACGCGACTATGGTCGCTCGGCCCGTATCCCATGGTCGCGATCCGAGATCTCTCGATATTCAAAAGTCGACCGGGCCGTGCAACCGGTGTATCCGGAATCCTCTGGGCTCGTTTGTCAAACACTTGGTCGATCGGGTCGACTCCAAAACGAATTCTTAACGAGCGGGTATGTCAACCCGTTCGGCTGGGTTGGCCGGGTTGAAAGAGAAACCCAGGTTTTCCCCCCCGTTAACGAACGACGCGACGCGACGCGACGCACGGCCGCGGCCAGGCCCGACAAAGCGGAAATTATTCGCTCGCGTGCGTGATAAACGCCGGCCTTTGTGTTCGTTTCAATGATCATTTCGTCAACGTTCTCCCATAACGGGCATCGCGCCGCGCCACGCCGCCGTGTGGCATGCTCGGCGAAAAATCGCAAAAATATCGCGCACGTTCGCATGCACGTCCACCCGGTGATTGGACGCTGCTAAACTCGGTGCTCGAAAACGAACGAGAACCAAATCGCAAAAGCTTGAATTTTTATACCGAAAAGAGAATTTTTGTCGGCTTCTGTGGGAGCCGACGCGCGACGGGTAAAATGTAATACGGGGTTGTGCGCGAATTGTACAATAGTTTTGAGCGGGTACTGTGCACGCGAAACGCGACACGCGACACGCGACACGCGACACGCGACACGCGACACGAGAGCAATGCGCGTAAACGCGCGATGGAGGTCGGTTCGCGCGCGAAGGCACGGCAATCGAAGGGAAACGTTTCGCACTCGCTGCCACACGACTTCGATCGAAGCTATTTTCGGGTTATTCCTCGGATAACGAAGACTCGCAATCGAATTACGAGCGGCGGGAATGAGCGGTGAACGCGATACCGCGTCGCCCGTGGGTGAAAGTGGGCATTCTCGCGGAATTGCGTGCAATTGTGCGGGGGTGTCGCTTAATTGCAGCTTTCAAATTCTTTTTGTTCGTCCGGAATTGCGGCCGCGACGGAAATTGCGCCGAGCTAGTTTCCTCAGAGGAATACAGCAGTGCTCCCACAAGTCCGCGTAGGTTTCGGGTCCGGAAGTGACATTCCCGCGCGAGGCATTTTTCTTCCGGAAATTGGCTTGCGCGCAGCTCGACGAAGCAAGAGAATAGATATACATAGTAGTAATGGTCGAGATTCGACGCTTGAACACTTCGATCCTGACAAGAAAAGTATCAGAAACATCCGGGATATCCGGAAAAGGGTCTCGATAGATGGGGCATATCGTATCACGGAACCTCGCGAGACTCCGGTCTCCATCTCTCGTGAAAGATTCCAGGGCACTTAAAATTTCAGAGACGCGGTCCCGGGAACATAATGCGCGCCGCGGCGTGCAACTTTAATGACAAAAGTCATCCCTCGGCCTCGCCCGGCCCGACTCGACTCGACTCGACTCGACTCGACTCGACTCGACCGGTCCGAGCCGAGCCGAGCCGAGCCCCTTTGGACGATCACATAAAAATTGTAGGCTGCTTCGGCAAAGCTTTGTAGCTGCTTTCTGCATAATTAGCACCGTCGGAAATTACCGGATATCTGGGTCAAACACGAGTCCCGGGGATGTGACGTTCGCGAACCCCCACGCCACGCCCCGCGGACGTGGGATCTGTCTTCGGCTCTGGATCATGCTGAACTTTCCTCGAAACTTTTCACGAACAAACCGAAACCGGCACAATAGGACGCTGCGGAGACGTTGCGTTCTCCATCTGTCGCATTTCACGTAAGATGCACCGGTTACGAAATCCTTGCAACATCTTCATCTCGCCACGCGATTCGTTCTCTGCGATTGATCTAACGTTTAGGATCTGTAAACGTGGGATCGAACTGCCCAGCTCACAAGTGGCTAACTCGAATTTCGGCACAAAACGTACTGGTTAATCCGCAGTGTTTTACAGAGTATATCATTGTTGAAACTTAACCAACTCGTTAAATTTCGCTAACCGGGAAAACGTTGTTCGAATTTCATAATTTTGCCCCACGAATTCGTTTCTCGTCACGAAATTCCGCGAATCGAAACGGCGCGGCGCGACGTATTAAGTTGTTTGCAAAATCGTATAACCACCGTCGCGTCGGTTACAGAATTAATTGGCTTCCGATGCGAGCGAGCGAGCGAAGTCGACTCGCGGTGTAATACACAGAGATATCTCTGCGATATCGTCGAGTAATATCCGTTTATGCAGAACAGAGTTTCTGTTTGTGTTTTCTCCGGGAACTCGTACAACGTTTCGAGCTGCGCAAATTTCGCATAGTTACTATGCAGAACTTTACGAAAATATGGCGCGCCATTAACCTCTTATTTACGTTACATTACGCTCAACGCCTTCTACGTAAGTCAAATATTTTAGTTTGATCGCGCGTCCTACGTGTGTACCTACGTGTAGAACGTACTTTTTGGTCGAACGCAATGTAACCTAATATGTAATTTAATGAACTGTAGTATCGGGAATCGGGACCGAGGGTCGCAGCGAAAACCACGGGCCAGACTCTATGTAGTTCGGCAAATGCCAACGCCAGGCTAGCCGCGACTGCCGCGAGCTGCCGGTAGTCGCGCTCCGATTGGTCCGCTTTTTTTCCTATTACAACTCCTTAACAAAGACGCGGAGAACGTTTTCGCAAAGGAAATAGGTTATTTAAAATCATCTTTCGAGAAAGTAGACCATCTTTGGGACACCCTGTAACATCTACGTTATAAATTGCCGCGGTACTTCAACTTTTGCAAAGTTTAACGAGTTCGTAAGGAATTAAACTCGTTATCAGAAAATTTATTATTTTTCTTCTTGTTCCAAACCCTTGACAATTTTTAATAATTTAACTTTAGGCAGTATTATTTTGATGGATGCAGAGCTATGGTAGGTACTTACAGATACGGACTAATCTACCGATACGATACCATTATTTCTCCGACGCGAATCAGGGCGAACAACTTCCCACTCGGCCTAATATTTATTGCTGTCTGGCAGTTTGCATTGTCCACTAACGAGTCGCTCACGGTCGCTCGGTAAGCACGGGTGTGTGTCAATGTTGTGGTGTGGCCAATCCTAATTCCGACGCTTCAGAATTGGACGCGCAACGTGCCGTTTGCCCGTTCCCGCTCGAATTCGGTCGTCTCGTTGCAGTAACAACGCGACTTTCCAAAAGCTGCACCGAGAGATCGGATCTTCGTTTTTGTAGCGAGCTGTTTACCCTAAAAACTGTTTTCCCCTGAATTCGAGCGACTCTGGTTCGAGGGAAACGCTCTACACTACGTTCGGCGGCACGCGTTGCTTACTATGTAGTTGTATAACGGACCAACGGAATATCTGCGAAGGAATTAACGTCAACCGCCAAGTGTCTCCGCGTCCCGCTGTCAACCGTCAACCCCCTAGAAACCCGACGTCGATGTCGAAGTGTCACACCGTAATCGAGTGTCTTGCGGTTTTAGAGGGAGAGAGGAGGGCGGATCGAGCGGCGGCCACCGTGAACCTCGATCGACGCCCGATTGGGGGCCAGGTGCAGTCAATGGGGAACATCTTTGGGTGCCAACCTCCGCTTCCGGTGATTTCTGTTACGTCAACGACTGCTCGGTAAGTTCCACCGTAAGGTCTTCGACATCTATGATTCAATCTTTTCTGCCGCGCGTTTCCCAGGGATTTCCTCGACAATGTTTACGTCGCGTCCATCGCGTTCGTCGCGTTCGTCGCGTCGTCCTAAGGTCAAACCGCGCTCATTCTGCTCGATAGTTATCGTGTTCCAGATGTCCGTCATACATCGGCGCGCGTTCCGTCTAACCTGTATGTATTACCTGTACAATACCTGGCAAACAGGGAATCGTTAGAACACGTCGAACCAATCGAAGGACCGCGGTCCGTATTGTGTTTCGAGAGAGTGAAAGAGAGAGAGAGAGAGAGAGAGAGAGAGAGAGAGAGAGCCCCCGGTCTCCGGTACATATTGCGTTTCAGAATGCCGGAATCGTGTGTGTATTCTGTACAGCGCGATCACGGATGACCTGCATTTCCTTTCACGAATCCGAAGCTCTCGCATCATCTCGTATTAATCCGGAAATGGTTTGCCGTTCGCATCTGTCCAATTTCGGCTTCGAAATGATTATAGTGCTCGCTTAAATTAGCAAAGTTTTGGACCCGGAAAGCAAATTCTTGGATTGCAAGCGTTCCTCTTCGAGAAATATCGGCACGTGCACAGCTCCACAAAATAAGGGGAACATTCGACTTCCTTTTAACTCGCGAACCAATTTCGATGAAATTTTCAGCACACAACGTTCATTAATGTGCCATTAACTATGAGGCTGACTGTAGATGTGTAGTTTCTGCTAACTCAGACCCGGAAATTGTGTTTAGATTAACCAGTCCCGGATCCCGTAGATTCGTAACTTGTATTGTATTCTACGGAGGACGTTGTCTTGACGCGCGACAGCGCGGCGCGGCGCAGCGTAACGAGTCTAAGATTTTCATTATCAGATCCCGCCAGAGCCCAGGTTATTGCTACGCCGTCCCCGGGGGCTCTCTACCTGGCCAGGATATTGCGTGCAAATGCCGGACACGCGGATAAAAATAAAATGTTTCAACTATAACCGATTCTCCTGTAACACTGTATGTACAATATTATGAAAACACGGTACGAATAATAAATACGGCGACGCTTCATTCGTAAATTGAAATTTCTAGCCACAATCCAAGAACTAACTAATTACGGGTCTCCGCCTACCAGATATCGATACTATAATAAATGACGCAACAGTTGCGTCACTGGTCCCCCACACGTATTAAATCGACGCTTCAGAACCGCAATTATTTTTTCACCAATCTGACAATTCACGGTATACAATTAGTCGTCCAGCACGCATTTACCGACTTTCTCCTTCGCGTTTAATGCTACATCGAATTATCGGGTATTAAACTTAACGAATGTATACTGCTTTGTACGATATTAACACGTTCGCTGCCTGTATTTGAAACAAAATAAAACTGAACAGGAAGCGGTCCCGACTATTTCGCCGATGGTTCCCAGTTCCCAGCCCGCCGCGCCGCGCCGCGCCGCGTCAAGGGAATTCGACCGCGAAAAAGGAAGGCAAAGATGTTCAAACGATTTTTAATTACTTCCCCGGCACCCCGTTTCCGTCGCGTCGGGGAACTGGCGCACACTTGATACAAAACTTTCCCTTCAACGATCCCCCTTCACATTTATTCAACTTTTAATTACTGTTTAATTCAGGTATGCGAGACAGCCGCCCCCCCCCCCCCGGGTTGCTAATTATGCTTCCTGTTTTCTCGTTTCATTTTCTCCCCGCATCCTCTATCTGCTTACGCCATACTAATATCGCGACGTTACAATCGACGTACCTTTCCATTACCGTCAAAGAATTTCTCAATCTCTTGCTCTTCTGTTACTAACATATAAGAAGAATTGCAACTCCAAATACATCTTACAATTAAAGGCCGCGGTTAAAGTTTAGTCAATTTCGAAAAGTAATTCTTTGTAGAATTGCTAATAAGAAAACTTTGCAAGACCCCGTGCAATTGAAAGCCTGATATTCAAGAATCGCTTCGAACGTCATATTAATTTAGTAATCACTGTTATCGTTCGTCTTAATTATTCGCGAATGTATATCCTTGTTACAGTTAGATTTAACGGCAATAGGATAATAAAGAAGACACGTAAAAGGCAACGTGTGGCAATATGCTGTTATACTACCGAGCTTCGAGAGCGCTTATAAACCGGACACTAAAACTAAAAGCTCCGAGAGTAGACGTTAAAACAACCATTGAAAAGGACTACGGCTGAACAGAATATTAAGTGAAATGGTGCAGAATATAGGTTTATTGCCGCAAGTTTCAAGGATGTCTGCCTGCGTGTGCATTGCTCGAAAGAAAATTTTCTTAATTTCTAAACATATGTACATATACATACATATTTCTATTGGTAGCTCTATTGACAGTGTTAAAACAGGTAAGAGATTCTACATGGAATTGTACAATTTTATTTACGTTTCCTTATGTAGAAGGAAGATTAAAGACATTTTTAGGAATATCCATAAATCTATCTATCTATCTCTCTCTCTCTCTCTCTCTCTCTCCCTTTCTCTCCCTCTCTCTGTTTCGTGTCCTGAACACCTGTATACAAGTGTACTCGGTCGCATACGGACGAAAATCATGTAGGTCAGCTGTTTAGGTGAAGTACTCTACGCGGGGTAGGTGAAAAACGATAGCCCGTAAAATAATCGTGCGCCGCACCGCGCCATAGGCACAATTATCCATAACAAGGAAGAATATCATGTGTCAGCCGAGACGTCCGCTTCTAGAGAAAGTGTTCCTCGTAATTGGCAGCCTCCATCTTGAAAAAAGGAGCACGCTGTCCGTGTAATACTTCGGGAACGATACCGTGAAGTTTTCCTAATTAAACGTGCGCAGTGTCCGTTATTTTAGGTGGGGACAATCAATTCCGCCGAACGAGCCAATCAATTATATCATTCGATTAAAGTACGCGATTGAAACTCTATCTCGATTGAATCATAATTTACCATTTTTAACCCCTTGCTCTGGATTAACATTTCTTTTATGTCAGATAAGATACGACATTTTCAATTTAGACGGAAATAATAGAGTTGTACTTGCAGAATGTTGTAAGTGGACTGACAATGAGGGTTTACGCATTTATGAAACAAATGAGCTAGAATTTAAGTATAAAAATATAGTTTCAATTCGTTTTATTCCTACAACGGCATCCAAATGGCTGTCGCGCGTCTTTTTATAAGGAAATTACGAAAAACAGGGAAGTTCTAATCACCGTGATCGTGAAATAAATCGTAGAACAAACGGGTTTATCGGGATCAACGTTATTGCTATCGGTAGGTCGCAGAGTGACCTGGTTAGTTGAACTTTTAACAAGTTGCCCGTCGCGTCGATCGGCCATTCATTCTGAAAGTTTTGCCGTCGAAAGGTTGGCCAACCCGCGTGAAGAAAAATTAATGCTGCATTCTCTCATCCGCGGGAGAGGATCACAATTGCCGGTGTTCCTTTGGCCATATTGCGGTACGATGCGTAATTTACGACGCGGCGTGGCGTGGCGTGGTATACAGTATACGAAATTTTTTACCCGGACTCGGAACTGCCTCGTTAAACGCTAGCCTCGGTTATATGTACATGTGTATAATATGAGAGATGGCGCGGAAATTCGGCCGGAATTGTAAAAAGTAATAGGACAACGAAAAAAGCCAGCGAGTACTCGTACGAACGTCACGTTCGCGAAATAAACGACACGGATTTTAGGGTAGTGTTTATAGAGGTCCGTTCTACGTTCTACTTGACCGACTCTGTCAATTCCTGGATAATGTTTTTTCGGACATTCACGTTATTGTATTTCTCCAATATACACACATATGGTACATACGTTTTCATCGCGACATACAGATAATTGAATTATATTATTTTATAACAAGTTCTCTCTAAAACAGAAGAGAGGGAACCGCATGGACCGCAAGAGGTTAAGATTTCATCTTTTTCTTTTTTTAATTACGTTTTGTGGACTTTCGGTCACATATTCGTGCTGTACATATATTCCACTGTTAGATGTTACGTTAAACCTTACCATTACCGTTACCGTTACCGCCGTTACGAAAGACCATGTCGCAATATCTCCTCTAATCCGAGTTCTTTGACTTTCACCATATCATTCAAACACCATCCCGTCTCGCCACTCCCTCGTTAACGTAACGCAGCGGTTCATTGATTCCACTCCGTATTAATTGATGTTGGGAGGACGAGGTTTGGAGATTAAATATAACCTTATATATTTAGTATTTATTTAAACTCCACAACACAATGAAATAAGCGTCTATCAGGTGTGAATTACATTAGTAAGTACTGTTCGCATATAACACAATAAGGTACTTTCTGACCGTTACATTGAAATGAAACTATTGACGGTTACAATCTTTAAATGCTGTGAGAGCTGTTACTAGCTCGGTAGGCTGGCTCGGACTGACTTGACCGTTCTTTCTTAGGCCCTGTGGCAGGGCAAAAATAGCGACGCTTGAGGAGTAATAAACGGCAGGTCAAAAGAGACCTTTCCTCCTCCGCATGTTCCGTGCATTTCGGTGCATACTCCAACAATTGATTTCTAAGAATGTATACGCAATCGGCATTTCCATACCCGTGTGAAAAAAATGTTCAACCCCTCAGCCCGTTCGAGAAAGCGTTTTAAAACTAACTACGGCACACCCTCCGCGGCTAGGTCCTCCGGACGGTGAGCGAGTTGAAAAGGTTGTTATAGCGCTTATGGCTTGTAGCAGACAAAAAGCGCGCACGGATCAGCTCCGAACCGGCCGATTATTCACAATTTACAACCACCGCGCTCCGACAACTTCAATACATACATAGACGCATACTTTTCAATTTTATATTTTAAAAGTAATTGTGGGGAGACAGCATGAATGAAAGATGACTCTTAATTTCCGGAGCATCGTTCTCTCTCTCTCTCTCTCTCTCTCTCTCTCTCTCTCTCTCTCTCTCTCTCTCTCTCTCTCCTCTCGCCCGAAATTTGCATTCTGGCCCCGTGTTCGTTGCTCGTCGAACTTTCGGCAAGAAATATTCCGTCATGACAAAGCAGAAACTGAAAATTGAATATCGGCATACGCGAAGGCGGAACGAAGCCAAGCAACTTGGTAAACATTAAACATGCGACGCGACGCGACGCGTAATATGGAACGATCCATCATAGCCCGGAACAGTTTATACGAACGCAAACGCAACGATAGAATAATCACGTGCAGCTGTATCGCTAGAAAGACGTGATCGGAGCCCCGTTAAATCATGGAGAAACGATCGAAACCTAACGACGCGATCGTTTCCTCGTTAGATAGTCTCTCGAGACTGCCACTATTAACCCATTACATACTGCTTCTCCATTCGCGATCGCTATTACTTTCGACCGTTTAATATAGGTCACCGAAATTTCTCAACATTTGATTGGTCCCACTAACCGCTAGATCGTAGGCTGTACCTTATTCAAGTTGAAGGCTTGCACGCATGATCGAGCGAGAGGAGGCTGTGGTTTAGCGTACCTTTCGGCCGAGTAGTGCTAATTGAAACACGGTAGCGTGAACATAGGGTTACGTGAAACGATTAAATGCCAATGTGCATTATGTTCCGAACGCAGACTGGCTACTTGGACTAATTACAGCGAAACGATCGTAATTTACCCCTACAATAGTGTACATTTAATACAGGAACTATTGATACCATACATTAAGCGAAAAATAAACTGGTTACATATATTCACGTTTCACGCAGAGAGCAGCACACACTGTCACTTCTAAAATTGTTACTTTCAATTTTCTATTATGAAATATCGAGGATGGGGAATAATGACACGGTAAAATTGTTCTAAACTATAATTTCAATAATTCATTGAAATTTGATTGAGGCTGCAATCAAGTAGCAATCATGAAGTGCATTCAAATTTCGACCAGATCAAGCTTAGACTATACAAGCTGGCATAAATGCAACTGCAGTCCATTCATTAGTACCCTAATAGCAGCATCGTATGATATCGTGCAGACCTCGAAGTAACATGTCCCAGAGTCCCAGGTATTACTCAAAATTCGCTTGATATCGACTCTCGTGATATCGACGCAGATTACGAGGTACTCGTTATTATCATCATTTATTATAACCGGATAATGGAACCCTTTAATGTAAGTTAATTAAACGAAGCACCGAACAATACGCGCGCGATTAAATTTCAATACAATACAATCTACAATATATTGAACAATACCGATGTAAAATATGAACACGACGTATCAGCGAGAAAGATCTGGAAGTAACATACAATATAATTGTGATAATATCGCAGAAACGATTGCATTTCAACCCAATACAAACACTATCGGTTCCGACTGTTTCGAGTCCACGCAAACAGCTGGATTTTCCAATTGTACTCGACAAACTGACAATAGAAAAATACGAAAATACAAAAATGATTTGCCTAAAGCATAATTATGAGAAAAAGGTCGCCTCGAGTTTCTCTTTATGTATGGTACAATATAACTAAAGTTGAAATATTTTCAATATTTCATTTCGTAACCGATCGAGTTTTATTCATTTTGAGTGATTTTGACTAACGGGGAAATGCACGGTAAAATTCTGATAGCGGGCTTCAGGGACGAGAAAGGGCTGCATAAACGCACGAGGCAAAAAGGGTATTGGGAAAGTGTTAAACGGAATCCGGACAGAAGCGAGCGGATTCCGGTGATAATGGAAGCCAAGCGGCCAATCTATGGATACGTGTGGAAGAAATATTGTCACACTCGTAAAGCGTGCCGCTGCGCTGGGAAACGGGAATAACGAATTTCATCCGCGCAGCGCAGCGCAGCGCAACGAATGATAAATATTTTCACAGAGGGGCAATTTGCATGATGCGAAATCAGACGTTCCTTCCCGCGCCGAACCCGTCACGCGCGTCGACCGCAAATTCCGCGCGTGACTTTGCCTTTGCTCGCGAACGTTTCCGCCATTACCCGAAGAAACGGGATGGGTCCATTTCACGGTGATCCAATTTTCCTGGCCCGGTATCCTTCGCTTTCGACGTCTATTTTATGGCATTTACTGCCACCGCACCGTAAGGAAATTTCCTGCTGGTTCGCGCTATCGAACAATTTCTGTTTAATGTAGAAAGCCATTTTTTGTCCATTTTAAGGCAAAAGAAAATTCTACTGGAATACGACTATCAAAATCGCAACAGACAGACAGTTAAGCACGTGACTGAACAAGTATTATACATATGTATGTGTGTAGCATCAAGCAGAATTTCTAGCACAATATGTACATCGTTACAAGGAACTACTAAATGGTCGTTCTTTTATTTATCGATTTCAGATAATTGCTTGCATATTTTTTTTTTTTAAATCGTTTTGTATCGCTATCTCAAACTATATTCTGCGATGATAAATGCTGTATACATACTGTATACATTATAGTGAAAGCGATCGAGTTAGTTGATCACGTGATTATTTTCACGGGCTCCGACAAAGTGTGGAAAAACGAAGCTCCCCACAGAATCGAATCAAACACTTTTCAATTTATTCGAACAATTTCTCAGTTGCGTAACCATTTCCAGTGGTTATTAGCACGATGAGATGCTAAATACGTAGACAAGAGAAGTTCGTCCGTTTTCTGAGCATGCACATCAAAGTTAAAGGAATCATTGAGTTATCGACCGGTTCGGTGCGCGGTGTGGTGCTCTTCGTATTATTTCGCGTATCAGGAAATTAAATGTCTGTTCCATTCGTGTACATAGGTTGCGTTCTATGTCGTGGAATTTAGAGTTCAGTTTCATAATGTTGGCCGAAACTCGAAAGTGCTTCTCTTCTCGATCACGGGTCGCGGTGTTGGTAGACGACGGATAATTTCGTGTTCGGTTCACCAACTTTTACCTGTTCCCTCGCCAGTTTTACAGTTGCTACAGATTTTTCGTGTAGCCCATAATCTTTTGCACGCATCCTATAATCTTTTTCCTCGGCGCGGCGTTACCATCTATTTCCGAGCATCACAATTTTCTCCCAAGCTACATATATACATTCCATAGCTTCTAGCTAGGCCCCACAGTTTCTTTTACCCGAACGCTATAATTTCTTCTTGAGCACTAGAAATTTTTCCCTAAATTGTTCATATCACACAATTTTTTTTGCTGCCCATTTCCCGACCTCGATCATTTTTCTACAAAATACTAACTTCTTTTCCGTAAGCCCTAAATGCTCTCCCACAGCTCCTACAACTTAATCTCGCGATACTTCTAACACAATCCGACCCTCTTTCTTCTCCTCCAGTGTCCTCTCGAAAACAGAAACGCGTCGCGAAAGATGAAGTGGAACGGAACAACGAAGCTTCTTTGTCTCGCGGTGCAGCACGAGATAACGGTAAGAATAAAAGCGGCCGAGGAGAGAAATGGAGGCTCGGAGAGACAAAAAACGCAGAGAATCGTTTTAAAACCATACGAACGTAGAAAGAAACGAGCCTTGCACTCTTGACCCGAGAGCGTCGTTTATATTCGAGTTTGCATAAAATATAAGTATCCGCGGCCGGGCGTAATTCCAGCGCGGTCTCGCGAAAAATAAACTCGCATCGATCCGCGAACGATGCGGTGCGGTGCGGTACGAGGGATATTGTTCACGACAATCAACCGAATTGGTCCTGCGTATAATTATCTTGGCCAGCTAAAAATTCGAGAATCCGATCCGCCACGATAGTCGCAGATGTCGCTTGTCATTAATATTCAGACGATCTTTACAAAGGAATAACTTTTTTAAAAATGGACCGAACCACTCGAATTTTTTCGAGAAACTGGTAGGATCGCTTCACTGAAAGGCTTCGACGAGCTTATTCCGTAATAGCAAATGCATCAGAAAAACTTGGAGAATAATACATACGAATAGATATACGACATCTTGGAGAATAATACATAAGGCCTAAGGCATAAGCGGCATAAGGGAATGAGAGCTCTTGAATAGTAATGCAAAAAAGAAATGAGACATCTAAGAGAATTTTTCAGGCAGAATACCTGCCGTACGGATTATACCATACATTTATATGGTATAAAAAAGTATGCATAAAAACGATTCGCGAGAAGCGAGAACTTCTCTTCTCCGGTTGATGAGGTAAATAAAAGTTCACGCAAATACAGTCGGTCGCGTAAGAGCGTGCTCAATCTTCTTGGAGGTTGGAAAAATTCATTATGGAATGAGTGCATCTATTGTACAATATGGCCAGGTTCACTGTTGCGCGATTTTTTTCTGCGACACGATAAGAGTTCAAACACCTTCTTGATTAATTTCGCTAAATAAAACTAATTTATGCGAAGCAATTGCTAAATGCCTCGTCGGATCTCTAACAGTTTGGAATGTAATGCGTGTAGCATATTTGTACGATCGATAAAGGCCAAAGTTAAAATTGCGAAATTGTGAGGTTTAACGGGCATGAAAATTGATTTCTCCGCATGCTGCGGTGGCGAAACGTTTCACCGCGAACACCATTAAGAATCTTCTAGCCGTAGTATACGAAATACATAATCCTGACGGCGCGGCGCGGTGCGGCGCGACGGCATCGCGAGTTCTACCGGTGCGCGGTGCGGTGTGACAAATTGCCAAGTGTCATCACGGTATTTCATTAATTCCCAGCCATTGTCACCGGCTGGGAAGTTGATTTTCGCGACTCTGTACCTACGCTGCTGAATTACCCTCGTGGTTCTCGACAATTTGCAAACAATTACTTTCGCGCGCAGTCTAATCGAACGTAAATGTCGTTTATCCCGAACAAACTGGCGCGCGGCGCGGCAACTTTGCCAGACGAATCCAACTTTCTCCGTAAACGGGTCTCCGGTAAATTCCACGGGAAACAGGAACACGTTGCTGTAGCGAATGGGGCAGCGTGCTCGCAGAAATTGGACGCTTACGCGAAAAATTTTAGCACGCTTAACAGACAAACACAGTAAAAAATCGAATTTAAATGTAACCTCGTTTGTTACCCAATATTATGAGCAAACTGCAGATTTTTCCGGAAAACTTTTGGTCACCGAACACCGAAAATTCTTGGAAAACTCTCGCTACCGGTTCAAGCAGTTGTCATTCTAGAATCGTTTGCTCTTCTTTCGATATACGTTTCATTCATCGTGCACCTGACGATGGTAAAAGTTACGCGAGTGAATTCGACTCTGAAAATTCCGCAGGGTTTCCTGTAGATTGCGGATTCGTTCGTAACGAGCTTGTATTCGTTTCGCAGGTGACTCGGTATTAATACCGCCTCGTAATTAATGTAACCATGTGCCCCAGCATTCTAATGTCGAGCGCCGAGCGGCGAGCGCCGAGCGCCGAGTGCCGAGCGCCGAGCGCCGAGCGCCGAGCGGTTCGCGCATGAATTACGAGCGTCGCGGTACTATTTTTAAAACCCTAGCCCTCGCCTGTACGAGTAACGCGTACTCCTTTGCATTAATTTGCTGCCTCCTCGTCCTTTTTACGGGATATGGTTCGCGAACCGTGAATCGCTTGATGGCGAAAATTTCCACATTCTCTCGCACAGCGCTTCAAAAACCCATACAACTTTTTATTCGGTAAAGACTGTGATCAAAACGGAGTACACTCTCGGTAACATATTACGAAATGCTGGCATGTACATAGTATGTACTAGTTATCATAATATTTAGGGAAGTAATTTCAAAGCGACGCGACGCGACGCGACAAAAATGGGCCACGAACAAATCGGGCGGGATTAAAGGCAAGCTAGGGGATATTCCGAGGATTATTGGAGCCTCGAATTGCAGTATGTATCCGGTCGCTTTAAGAAATGTCAGCCCGACGAGCGTCGGACTGGCAACAACGATCTCGTTGCGCATTGCCGTGGCGGTGGCGGATCGACGCGACGCGACGCGACGCGACGCGACGTTGAGAAGCAATTTTCGCGTGATAAATAAATCTCACGGGCCGTCAGCATCGGCGGAACTATTTCGCGAGGAATCTCTGGATGCGACGGTGTGGTGCGCACCGTAACGTAACGAAGATTGATTCCGGCGATGCGATGCCTCGAGACACAGTGATGAATCGGCAGTCGGTAGTCGTTCATCCGTTGAATGTTCCATTTCAGTTTCCCGCTCATTGCGCCCGTTCGCGACTCACACCTTCGCATCCTCGGCGGTAGATGCTGTTGCATACCTTGTTGGTCTTGGTTAGTTCTTGGTTGTTTTTAGAAACTGAATGTCCACCTGGTGGATGTTGCTGTTAGGATGATTGATCGGAAGGACGAGACACGTATGGTCACCGATCACGATGTTTCTTCTGGGGATGGGTTTATGTAGACAATTCAGCCAGTTGAACCGTACAGGTTTCACAATATTTGCTCCAACATTTCAGAAATAGAAAAAACTTTAACCGAAGACCTGCCATTCGGACGATGAAAGACCGGCGGACGTCCGAATAGCAAAGAAGCTCGAGGGATCGGAGAATGTGCTCGGTCGAGGACGCTATTAAGATGATTGATCGTGCGGACGCAGTGTCACGCGCACTTTCATGCCCGCGGACGAATATATTTGCAAAGTAATTCTCGTTTAGTCGTGTGTCTGTCGGCTTTTAACTTTAACGCGGCCGCTTTTCGCGGAATTGTCGCAACTCGGCGCGACACGCGATTAAATTTGTATGATTGCTCGATTCACGAGCGGCGCGCGTGTACGCAATTAAAAAAGTATTGATTTAGTGATTAGCGGGTTGAATTGACGCGGCTGGTCCCGCGACGGGATGGACTCCGGCATCCTCTTCTTTGACACACAGAGTCGCGATTTTCTGCGAAATGGAGCGTTTCGCGATGCGCACCGCACCCTACCGCGCGCCGCGCCGTTGCGGCTTTTTAATCCCCGGAATGCGGCTAGGCTCTTGTTTCCGAGCTATTTGCGGAACAAAGGGACGCGCTCCCTTCGCCGGTTTCCCTTTTCGACCAAACTCTGATTAAAGTTTGACCGAAACCGAAGGTGGGGTTCGGAGTTCGCAGTGTAACCGTTTAGGGCGCCTGGGGAGCATGCTTAAAGTGAAATCCTGCTTGCTTCCTACCGCCCCTGAAAATGTTCGATCGAAACTGATAAATAGTATTTAACACGGAAACTGGTGGACCAATCGAGTCTTGCGCGCTTCCGTAAAAAGGTAAGTCGTCGAGGTCGTTCTTGATAAGTTTTTCCATTCCGATGGGCCATTCGATAGTTATGCAGGGACGGTGCCATTTGTTTCAACAGGAATGTTCCTCGTAGCGCCATCGCATCGTCGCGAAAGCGTCGCAATTCCGAAGGAGTGCCAATGGCCACTTTCTATTATCTTCGATCATCCGAATCGCGTCTTTTGACGAACTATAATCTCCTGCTTCGCTCACCTCATCTTCTCAAGCTATTTCAGATATGGCTCCATCTCTATTCATCGTTTTAACAAATATGTACTAGGTTCTTCGAACCCAATTTTCGTCGCCTTCGGGGCACGATCTTCGAGAATGATAATCTTCTTTCGCTTCTATCTTTTGATGGAACGAACTAGCCTCCCGATACTTCTTAAAGGAGCGTCTAAAAGGTTCAGACATACCTTGAAGGGTAAGATTGACGACCTCGGTGGTGCTTCGGGTTTCTCTGGGGACCATGCTGCTCGGTGGACCCCACTGAAAGGATACTGTAGGCAGGTAGTAAACTTCTCTCTCTCTCTCTCTCTCTCTCTCTCTCTCTCTCGAACTCCAGCTTTGTTTAAGTTTCTCTATAAAACCCCACGTTTACATAAACTTTCATAGTCTGATAACTGGACTACGGATTTTCATCCTTTCACCGTGGAAGATATCCACGGAATACGTATATCCAGAGAAAAATTCTGCAGAAAATATTAAATTTTTAATTAGCGCTGCGATAGGAGTGTATGTCGGTCGAATTTCTCACAGAATCTGGAGAGTCCTGGAGCCACTGCATAAACATTTCCGGGTTCCGTAACGATGGCGACTCGAGTCCGCGAAGAATGAGTGAATGGTGGCTAAGAATCGTCGACCCTAATGAAAAACGCTGTCGCCGCGCCGGAGCACCGAGTCGTGGTTATTTCGTTCCCTGGCCCTGACAAATGGTTCGCTTTCGCGAAGAGACGCGATCGAGGCACGTATAGGCCAATATAAATCGGGCCGGGCCTAGCCGAGCCAACGGAGTAATATCGGACGGGAAAAAGCTTTCTTTGAGTGGAACAGAAACGACGACGTGGAAGAGAGGAGGCCACGGCGAGACGAGGGTCTGCCGACCAGCCTTGACCCTCTAGATATAATATATATGTACCTCGGTCTCTCTACTCGACCGCGTTTCCGCGCTGGAATCGTCACGATTTTAGAGCGAGCGAATGTCGAACTCTCTTCCGATTGAATTATTCAATTATTCAATTATACGGTGGATCGAAAAAATATTTTAACACTAAACAGCCG
This sequence comes from Lasioglossum calceatum, assembly GCA_963966675.1. Taxonomy (NCBI): domain Eukaryota; kingdom Metazoa; phylum Arthropoda; class Insecta; order Hymenoptera; family Halictidae; genus Lasioglossum; species Lasioglossum calceatum. The sequence goes on along the minus strand of OZ016551.1, from coordinate 153,937 downwards.
ATTCGAAAGAAATTCCATATATTTAAACCGTGATAATTTCGTAACAAATGATCGTACAACAATAAAAATTTCAACTCGTTTTAAACAAGTAGGCATACAACGTTTTGAAACGTTTCACTTAGAAAATAACCTAACGATTTTTGATCCGATAAATTGTCTAAAACTGATGACTCTCTCTCGATGAGAATAAGCCTTCCAAATAAATTGCCTAATTTTTTCAAAATAACTCTACTTACTGGAACGAAGGAATTTCACAGAACAGAAAACGCGTTTCCCGAGCATTTTCTGCGCAATTTGTCAAGAGCTCGACAAAGCAAGCTAACGTACACCCTCGCGATCACGATTTCGTGGAATCGCATCGCCGTGCTCCTTTCAACATTTTTCTCCTCTATGTTTGACTCCGTAGCGATTAAAACGTCTCGCCGAGCAGCGATGAAAGGAAAATACGCGGAGGAATGATAAAACGACGAGCGCCGTTAAAAACTCATTAAAACAATATCAGAACACCCTCCACCCTACACGCCACGTCTCTGAGAAACGGGTAGAAACGAATCTGCATAGAGGTCGGTCGAGATCCTATTAACTCTACCGTGTGCCAACGAAAAATTCGCGACCTGCTTCAAATTGGATTAACCGCTTCACGAAAAGAGGCAGGTGTAGGCATCGTCGTCGTTTCATTTGCGGCGGATAGCACGATCTATGTACACATAGCGAATTATGCGAGGCGGGCGAGAACGTTTCCTCGATATTTGCGAAATAAACTAATCTTGTATCAGATTTACGGACACGTCGACAACACTAATTCCTTACTCAATTTTTGCGGTTTTGAAATCAAATGAAATTCTTTCTGTTGCTAATTACTCGATTTTGTGAAAATTTTACTAACCTGCAGTTTTTGCGTACAACTTTGTGTACATTTTAAATAAAACACTTGACACGTATTCACCCTGTATTTACACTGTACGCGTTGCCGACAGGGCGATACAAGAGCGTCCGCGGAAACAAATGCAGAATGACCCGCGAAACGGAAGAGGATGGCGGCCGCGACGGGCGACCATGTCCTCGTAATTGATTCAATTCGCGAACAATGCTGCGTATCAGCGATCGGATTTCGGGCTTCTCCGTGGAAACGTGAGAAAGCCGGAGAACATCGCACACCATTTTCCGACGGCCGACGCGACGCGACGCGACGCGGCAGTCGAGTTATTTATCGAATTCGTGACGCGTTGTCACGAGCTCGACCCTTGCATCCCCTTACAAAACTGTAAGAGATGGGTGGGATCGATGCGGTGAGTAAAATGCAAGATGCTGGTAAAATAAGATACAGAGGCTCGCGGACGGCCTACAACTTACAATGCAATATAGCGGCGCGTGGACTGTCGGGGTCGGGGTAGGGACTGTCGGGACTTCCAGCGTACAAAACCTAGCGCCTAGCGGTATAGGCGGAACTTGTTTTTACTCGACACAGGGCGCTGTCCCGTGAAAATACAACAGAAACAAACAGAGAGGAGGGAGAGAGGTGGAGTTCGATAACAGGTATCTGCCGCACGCGTTTCAAGTGCGAGTTCCCCGAACAATGAAAACGAAACGAAGGAAAAACAACACGTGTACGCGAGAGAAAGAGGCGAGGGGAGACAAAGAAGAGAAAATAGAGACAGCTGTGACTAGCCTATAAAATGGGCGACGCACGTGTAAAGTGTAAACCGCACGACGCGACGCATCCGGAAACAAATTCGATGGCAAGAACTTTTCCAACTTTTTATGGTTTGGTCTTCTTTCAAAATAGACTCGATCCCCGCATAAATCTATCGTGTCCACACAACTTTAAGGAAACGGCCTCTCGCCGATTAAGATGGACGAAACTTCCCTCAGAGGTTTTACAATGAAAATGAAACCGTTCGAAAGTTCACCAAGAAAATCTCCTCCGAGTAAAATTTCAGCCCTCTAGCTTTCCCGCGATGGTAGTGTTACAGGGTAGATTAGATTTTTCGTTTGTCCGTGCATTTTCCAATCTCCGATGCGTTCTAAAATTCTGATAAAATGTCACATATTTTGGAGAAGTTGTTCAGATTTTTTGTTGTTGCAAAGTGTGCTCGTGAAAAATGAAAAACCCCCAAAAATTCGGTTTTTATTGTGTTTGACAATGATCTCCCGCAAGAAAAAAATCTAACAAACCACTAATTTTTCTAATTCCAGAAACACGGGCCTCGTATGAAGTGCGCGGCGTGTCGAGTAGTGGCGCACGCGGTCTGCGCGGTGTCCTTGAAGTTTGATTGCAAATCCAGCTTCCGCGACGTGGGGGTTCGCCAGTATCGCGAACAAACGAACACGCAGCACCACTGGGTCCACCGTAGGTCCCAGAAAGGGAAGTGTTCGAACTGCGGCAAGTCTTTCCAATCGAAACTGAGCTTCTCCTCGAAGGAGATCGTCGCGGTCTGCTGCAGCTGGTGCAAAATCGCCTACCACAACAAGGAGAGTTGCTTCAGCGTGCAGAAAGTGGGCGAAAATTGCGAGTTAGGTGGGCACGCGTCCATCATAGTACCGCCGTCTTGGATCGTCAAGTTGCCGAGGAAAGGCAGCTTCAAGAGCAGTTTGAGGAAATCGCCGAGGAAGAAGAAGTCCGGTGAAAGTCGAAGAAAATCTAAAGAAAAAGAAAAAGAAAAAGAAAAGGATAAAGAACAGGACAAGGACAAGGATCAGGGCAGACTCTGGGTGGTGAAGCCTATTCCCACGCCGACGGTAAAGCCGGTGCTGGTCTTCATCAACCCGAAATCTGGTGGCAATCAGGGCGCGAAGTTGTTGCAGAAGTTCCAGTGGCTTCTCAATCCCAGACAGGTCTTTGATCTGACGCAGGGTGGACCCAGAATGGGGTGAGTTCGCGTTAAACTTGCTAGAACGTTACCGAGACACGTCGCGTCGAGGAATGTTGAGCGACACTTTGAAATTTAGCGGTTCGAGTTTCACCGGAGAATTAGGTTAATTGAATGGAAATTGAGTCGACAATGAATTGGCTGAATGGATTAGGCGAATGGTGGGCAGGGATATTGGAAAATATGATAAATGAACAAGAGGTTTAATTAAAGTTCCACGGGACTGGCTCTTAGCCAGGAAGTAGGAGAATAAAGGCGAACGGTTGTCGCTATGGGCATTATCGGAACTTTCTCGAGAGAGAGAGAGAGAAGTTTGTTGGGAAGTTCGGGCATATTTTGGCCTGCGTTTATGACCGCGTAGGGCGTAGACTGTAGACAAACGATCGCGCATGTTATACCGCGTTTGAGTGCACGGCCAACAAAACTCGCTTACCGCGATATCGTATACGTACTGTACAAAACTGTACCTTCAACGAAATTTTGATCAACGCATTTGTAACATTCCGACATCCGGGTGCTTCCGGATGGCGTCGTAAATGTAGTCCATTCGAAATGGGTTTCAGGCTCGAGCTGTTCAAGAAAGTTCCGAATCTCCGAGTGCTGGCATGCGGGGGCGACGGTACCGTCGGCTGGGTGCTATCGGTCCTCGATCAGATCGGTTGTTCTCCGCCGCCGGCGGTCGGAGTGCTTCCTCTTGGGACCGGAAACGATCTGGCGAGAGCCCTAGGGTGGGGCGGTGGTTATACGGACGAGCCGATCGGCAAAATCCTGTCCAACATCGGCGAGAGCGACGCGATCTTGCTGGACAGGTGGCAGCTGATCGTCGAGAAGAACACGGACGCTCAGGGTGACGACGACAACGGCAAGGGCAAAGAGAACCTGCCTCTGAACGTCGTCAATAATTACTTCTCTCTCGGCGTGGATGCTCACATCGCCCTCGAATTTCACGAGGCCCGAGGTTGGTACACCCGCGCGGAAAACCGCGCGCCCCACGCCCCGCGCCGACCTGCCATAACGTATTATTCCCTCGATGGTTCCCGTTGCGGCCAGACTATACTATACATATGTACAGTCTCCCGTGAACTCCTTCAAATTAATCGTAAATAATTTAAAGACCCCGCGCGACCATGGTCGGAAGGCTAACTTGGTTTAACTGTGCCGGGGACAGGCACTATCGGAACTTTGCTCGAGGAATATTTATGTGGGTGAAATTGTGTTCGAGGATTGATCGGTGCAAAATTAAATACGCTCGCCTCGGTGCTCTTGTAGCCACTTGCGCCATCGTGTCGGACCAGCAGCGCAGCGCAGCGCAGCACAGCGCAGCGCAGCGCAGCGACCAACATTTCCCGGAGAATTTATTAAACGCGAGGGTTAGTCAAATATTCGAACTTTATCCTGTACCGTCGCGAGGAAACGCCGACAGTGTCCGGTTTCTTTTTTTATCTAATATGTCTGCTAAGCTTTTATAACGGTAAAAGATAGCTTGGACACGTTTTCGGACCTACTCAGCAATTCAGGAAGACTTTCGAATAATTACAGAGGCGCACCCAGAGAGGTTCAACTCGCGAATACGGAACAAGATGTTTTACGGTCAAATGGGCGGGAAGGATCTCGTGTTACGGAAATGGAAGGACCTCTCGGAATACGTGACGCTGGATTGCGACGGCCAGGACCTGACACCGAAATTGAAGGAGCACCGTGTGCACGCCATTGTGTTTCTGAATATAGCCTCGTACGGTGGCGGGACGCATCCCTGGGGCGCTGTCAGTGGCACCAAGGAGCCATCCACGGAGGATGGCCTGATCGAGGTGGTTGGCTTGACCACATATCAGCTTCCACTGCTTCAAGCTGGAGGGCACGGCACCTGCATAGCTCAGTGCAGCACGGCCAAGCTCGTTACCACGAAAACCATTCCAATGCAGGTCAATTTTCCTCTCTCTGTTTCTCTCTCTCTCTCTCTCTCTCTCTCTCTCTCTCTCTTTCTTTCTCTCTCTTCTTTGATAGCCGACGTCCTAGCAGTCTGAGCTAAAACAGTATATCATATACCATATGTAGACCAAAACAGTTAATAGACTGCGGATCTTTTTCGATGCGATACGTAATACTAAAAAGACACGTGAGAGAAATATTGTAGCGTACCGATGAAAAATTCTGAAACTAGAAGCCGAGGACGACCGTACGATAATTGATCGGACCAGTGATTTGTCGCGAACCCATAGCTACGATCGTTCCAGGTCGACGGCGAAGCCTGTCGCCTGCTGCCGTCCACCATAAGCATGAAGCTGTTGAATAAAGCGACCATGCTAGCGAAACGACGGAACGCGGGCAGGCCTCAGCAGGATGCCAAGCTCGAGAGATTAAAATTGCCAGTGATGAAGATCAAGATGACAGACTACGAGCGGTACCATCACGATAAGGACATGCTGAAGAAGTCCGCGGCAATGTGGATCGAGGATCCACTGGATCTAGACGCGACCACGGACCTCGAGTCTTTGAGGAAGATCCTGGCGAAGGACCATAACATGGACACTTGTTGCTTCCTCGACCGTGAGTACCTCTGAAGAAACACTTTTATTCGGAGCATAAGTCGCGTTACCGCGGGCTTTATGAATTCATAGCGCGTGCAAACGAGCTTTAAAAAGGAAAATACACATTCCGTAGAAGGCCCGTTGTCGTGGAACGGCGCGGCGCGGCGTTCGAATGCCGTCGAGTAGGATCGACCGTGACCGTCCGCTTTAGAAGGAAGGGCTGTTGGTAGACAGCGAATCTTTATAGAAAATAAAAATATTAGCATTTCTGCATTTAGCCCTTAGCACTCGAATGGCGACTGTGAGGCGCCACTAAAAGTTGTTGTACCATTATGCAAAATATTGTTGCATTATCAAACGTGTGCTCGACAAATTAGATACCAGATGCTCGAGTATTATACAAGATATTATGTATATCAGTTGCATTTGCATATGCATAAATCGAACCAAAAATTTTAGGATTATATAATATTAGATTGGTCGAAAATCTGTTCGCAGCGTGCACTGCGGAGCGATTCTTCAGGATCGACCGGGCTCAAGAGCAGCTGCATTACGTCACCGATGTGGCTGTAGAGGCGGTGTACGTCCTCGAGGAGAATGCAACGAATCAATCATCGGGGGAGCCCGAACCGGGGAAGGTCTGCGCGAGCCAAGAGCCCGAAACCGCTCGCTCCTCGCCCAGGTACTTTACACGTCGCCACGTCGCACCTTCGAGCCTCGTCTCTTTATTTTTTTTCATTCACCGACACGTAGTCTCATCGTGATCGTCTCCTCGGTATACGCTGACCCGGAATACTATGTAGAGGAAATTGATCGTGTAACAGACTTTTTCGAATACAACCGCCGCGCCGACTCGTCTTTTACACGATTTTCGAATAACACGGTCCAAACATAAAGATACGGGGTAAATAGTAAATACCGTCAATAGTAAAACAGTTGAATCGGCATAGGTACTAAAAGCAAAATTGAACACCACCGTCATGAAAGTCCTTCGAAATCGTATCGTTCCGTTCCGTTCCGTACATAATCCAGACCTGTATATGTACTATTTAGGCGTCCCGATTTAGCTAAGACACCCAGTAGCGCCAAGCGCCAAGCGCCAAGCGCCTCGGCTCGGCTCGTCCATCTCACACATTCGTCTGTGTCTCCATGATAACGTAATGGTAATGGAATCGTATCATTAGATTAATAGAAAGAACGTGTAATATAGCGAAGAACGACCAAAGAGAATCGCAGCCATGACAGAAGAGACGGCGAATGATAATGCAACGGCGCGGAAAGAGAATCAGTCGGAACCACCTCCGCAGCCTCCACAGCCCCCGCAGCCCCAGCAGCCCCAGCCGCCCCAGCCGCAGCAGCAGCAGCAGACATCTTCGGCAACTCCGGAGAACGAAGAACCGCCGCCTAAGAAGCCGGATGAAACGAAGCCGCAGCCCGATGCTCAACGCTCCTCTTCGAGAGAACCTCAGGGATCGATGAGCACAACAGCCCCCAGCGAGCCGAAGAACGCCAGGAAAGAGGACAAACTATCTGGGGACCACCCCACGAAGCAAAGCAGTTCCTCGAAATCGATCTCTGCGACCGCTGTAGCACAGTCGCAACACCAGGCACCACTCACATTCATTAGGTACCGGTCCCTCGAACACTCTCCTCTACCAAACCGAGATCGATCAATTATGATGGAAGTAAGAGGGACTGCCGCGCCGCTCCCGCCTAATTAAAGGATCAATCAAATCAATGCTAATTTCGAATTTCTATGTTTCAGTCCACGCGATAGGCTTTTCGGTCTAGGTTCCGAGGTCCACAGCTTCAGCACCGGATTGCTCGAGAAAACCAGCGACACTATACTGAAAGCCGCGAAAATCGGCGATCTCGCGGCTTTGAAGGAACACCACGAGAAAGGGTACTCTCTGTTGTCCATCGACGCCTCCGGACAGACTGCTCTTCACTTAGCTTCGAGGCATGGCCACAAGGATATCATCAGATATTTGATCGCTTGCGCGCCATCGAGCATCCTCGACATGGTTGACAACGACAAGTAAGTCCATCTAAACCAGTCGAATCTGAAACTTGTCGCTATAAATAACAAATTCTAACCAATTTTTGGCGACGCTGCTGTTTGGCCAATGTTCCAGAACATTGAACTTTTTTACAAGTTTCGCCTCGCTCGAATCGCCATCCTCGGTCACTAGATTATTGTAATTATATGTATACGTAATCAACCAATTAATTCTGTGACTTACAATTAGATATGCCTTATCGCTAAATGATCGCAAGGTCATTTTAAGGGCATGCTATCCGATGGACAGAGGACTGAGTTTCTTCTCGTAAAAACTGAAATTAATAAATGAAGATGCACCGGGCGACGGCGCGGCGCGGCGCGGCGCGGCGCGGCGCGGTGGGGCGCGACGGTTCGTAGGCAAATCTGTAACTGTAACCGTAACCGAACGATCCCCATAGAACTCGTTCCGGTCGAAACAGTTGCGAATTTGCGAGTTGAGCGAAACGCGGGAGGGGATAAGTTTATTGCTTGCGGTCTCAGTACTCTCAGTTTGGGCGTTAAAGTTTCTTCATCGCTGCTGCTAGAATGTGGGTCAAAGGGCAGGCTATTCCCGTCGCGTCGCGTCGCGTCGCATCGCGTCGCGTAAACAGGAATCGAATAACAAGAGACTCCTTTTTTGTATTTTCTATTTCCAGAGGTCAGACCGCTCTGCACAAAGCGGCTCAATATAAGCGCCGTTCCATTTGCTGCATGTTAGTGGCGGGCGGCGCTACTTTAACCGTCAAGGATCGACTCGGCAACACGCCCCGTGATCTTGCTCTGCAAGCAGAGGACCGTGACCTCGCAGCGTATTTATTCAGTGAGTGGTTTTTACTCTCTTTTCCACCAGTAACGACGATATCGAAGAGAAAATGACGGTAGTTCGCCACAGCGAATAGTTATGCACGCCACTCGGGTCGCGTCGCGTACCATTGCGATTTTAACCGTGCATCGCTCGCACAGAGTATGCGCCATGCGCCATGCGCCATGCGGTATGTGGTATGTGGACCACAGGAAATTAACCCTTTCGCACTCGAAACATTCTGTCATCCACCATTCCAATTGCTGCTGGCTCAACAATTTCATTCCAACACGAAAATATTGGAAATCTTTGGGTACTTATTTATAGTTCCCTCTCTCTTTTATCGGGTTGCTTTATTCGGATATAAATGAAAACACACGGCGGACCTCCGTGCAAAATAAAAATGTTCAATTCGTTTCTAGTATCGGCATTGCAGGATTCAGGTATTATGGTTTTGATTGGGCATTTTTCAGAATTTTCAGAAATTTTTCAATCTGGTAGAAAATCTTGTTCGCGACTAAAAATCATCACGAGGTTTCGAGTTTTTATCGTTTTATCGCAAAACCGAATAGAATATGCTTTAGTGTATGCTTAATGTACCATATGTGTAGGGTGTGTTCATTTTTTTTCTTACTATTAAATTTACCAAGCTTATTTTCACTACTCGTAACTAACAAAACAATATGTATAAAGAACACACTCTTCATCCATCAAAATCGTGTTCGATCGACACACGGGACAGATAAGCGTTAAAACCTCGAAAAACCATCTTCGAAAGTCACAGCCGAAATCCGCCTCGAACGAAATTTAAAAAGCGTTCGACTCGCGCGTTTAATCCACGCCGCTTCCGCTATTGTTACCCGTCCGTCGGATCGTTAAATCGACGTTGTTCGGTGATATAGGTCAAGAGCAGTTCCAGCTGACAACGGAAGAAATGGAGAACGCCCTCTGACCTACGGCCGTAATTGGCAGGGCCTGAACGAACCCTGGTTGAACCCTGCCTGGATCCGTGGGAGAAGTCCTAGATCGCCGATGATCGTTGTCGATCAGCTCGCATTGTGCAATCAGTCCACCGAATCGCAGCCACCAGCGTGAGCGCAAGCGAGCGAGCGAGCGAGAGAGAGAGAGAGAGAGAGAGATTAGAGATAGAATGATCGTATGTATCGATCGTGTGTGAACAACGACTGTCAGTGCTACCCCGTCGAGATCGCTTCTGCTGTCAACGATCGACGTCCGGAGGACAATGGTCATCATGCTAGCTGCTCGCAGGACAACGATCCTCCTGATCTTCTCTTGTGTGATAGAATTCGTCAAAGGTCGTCGAATCGATCGCCATGACAAATTACCAAGAGCCTTATTTTATTCATGTCATTTAGTCGACGAAAACGAAGATGAAAAAGATGAAGAAGAAGACGATCGATGGAAGAAGAGGATCCTGTTGCTCATCCGCGATCTCGATTGCGCCGTGTATTCCCGCGGGCTGAGGGCGCGGCGCGGCGCGGCACGGCACGGCGATCCTGTACCGAATTAGTGAGACACTAGGATTAGGGGATCAGATAGATCGGGGTACTCAGTCGTTCGAGACTACCGTTCACGTATTCGTTCGTGTAAGTTTTATTTTATATTTTTCTACGTTCCATTTCTAGGCGACCTAGCGTTGTAGACTGAGAGAATGGGAGAGAGAGAATGATTCCCGATCGATTATGTTGTTTGTAGAGGCCGATTCCAACGTGTTCTCAGCAGAGTTTTAGTAGCTCCAAGAGCTGTTCGAAGCGAATCGATTCGAAGCACGACTCGTCGTCGGTGATAGAGCGAGAACCGATATTTAAATAATTATTCATAATTATTCGTTCAACTTCTATCCGACTCTGCTGGCATGTATTTCTATTATGACCCTCAACCCTTTGGAATTATACCCGCTTGTTCTAGATTCTAGAGTATAATCTCATCGCGTCGGATACATATCTTTTTCTATAAGTGTCGCGTTTATATATATATATATATTTTCTACAATACGTACGTTAATACTGATACATTTATCGCGTGCGAGACGCAGACGTTTCTTCGCGATACTGTTTCTTCTTGTCCGCGAGGATCCATGGAATTCCTTCGCACTGCTTGGACCATTCTACGCAAAAATCTTTTTATATACAGGGTGTTTCGCGAAAAAGGTATCACCGAGAATCGGGAATTTTAGCACAAGTTCGACAATAACTTGAAACGTAGAGGTCGTAGAGAGATCTTTTAATCAAGTTGTTAGCTGTTAGATGAACGATTCTTTCATCGATACATTGATTATGACACAACGCTTGGTTGTGTTATAGAATTAATATTATAATTGAATGAAAAAAAACTCAACTATTATATTACCGATTAGTTTGCTCGTCTTCCCCGGTTAACAGGTGAATTTTTAAACGAAAATGTTGTGACAAAAGAAAATAACCACCGATAACTTTCGATATATTATATGTTCTTAATGAATTCAGACAATTCTACCAAGTTATCTGAATTCTAGTGTTTGTGCCGAAGGATTTACTTAAAAAATAAATAAATGTCCAATAAATGCTCCAAAAAAATTCAAAATTAATTCTCTATTCTATTCTATTAAACGTTCTGGCAATAGAGAGATCTATAGATAGGTACAGTACATTTTTCCTCTATCTTTATTTCTTAATGTTTTTAGTATTAGAAAGAATTCTACTGACATTTATATCTCGGTCGTACATTATTCTCGAACACCCTGTGTATGCTAGTCGACAGAGAAACCGCCGAATTAAGGAAACATTGACCCTTGGACAGTGGTGATTATGTTTGTTTTGGCACAGTGTAGTCAAAAACATTATCTCAGTTTCTGGAAATTAATACGACGATGATGAAATACGGGATGTTTGAAAGAAACACCATCGATAAATGTTGAAAAGAAGTTTGTATTGTATATGTATAGGGCTTTATTCACTCTCCGAGGGTTAAACCGAAGGATATACGGTAGGATCAGCTTGCAGCGACGATCGATCACACCGCGCCAACCCTCGCGATCGTTCATAGATCATTCGCTCCAGGAAGAATGATCGGCGCGGCGAGTCGCTTGCGGGAGACGGCATCGGCTCAAGCGGAATTGTGCCAAAGCGCGCGAGGTCCCCAAGATTCGACGATTATGTTTTACATTATAAATCATGTAAACGTTGCATGCAAACACGCATCTCTTTTTAAAAGCACCTTTATCGATATTCAGAATATTCTTAATGTTCGCAAGGTAATCTGGGGTCTCGGAGACCCCAGCTTCAGATTTGTCAAAAGAATTTTTATATAAATAAAATTAAATCTGTTTGTTTATTTTTTATCCTGTGTTATTCTTTATCCCAAATTTATTAAAAAACGAAGTTATTTATGAAATTCATTTGCCGGGGTCTGAGAGATCCCACCTTGCTACTTATGTACATTATTATTAGACCTTACCTTGCGAAGCTTAAGTTCTTCAAACCCGTCTCTAATTTAGCTTTCAACTGGCCACATTTATTCGTTTTCAATATCTATCTATCTATCTATATATGTGGCCAGTTGAAAGCTAAATTAGAGACGGGTTTGTATATATATATATATATAAAAAAAAATAGAAAAGTGTGTGTGTGTGTGTGTGCATGTATGATCCCATCGATCTAATTCGGTGGGTCTGTCGCACACTTGCACGTGTTTGTTGTCCATCTGTCGGGGTCGAAGTTGTCGGAGCGCGGTGGTTGTAAATTGTAAATAATCGGCCGATTCGGAGCTGATCCGTGCGCGTTTTTTCTCTGCTATAAGCTATCTATAACAACCTTTTCAGGTACATATACCGCTAGTGGTCGAGCGCAAACCACCCGCCCGCCGCGCCGCGCCGCGCCGCACCGCCCGAAGGGCCTAGCTGCGGAGGGCGGGCCACTTGGTTAGTTTTGTGTAAACGCTTTGGAAAAAATTTAGCACGTTGCAGGCATCGAGGCGTATATTACAGAATTTTTGCAAATTTTTAAACGTAATCGTCGAATCATGAGCTTCGGGCTGATCCTACGTGTTCTCGCATTCGATTTCCGAGGCAAGACAGCCCCAAGCATCCATGTTCATCTCGTAGCCACGTCAGCTCATTTAGCCGTTAATCAATTGAGATCGATGAGAGCGAGAGATAAACGAGTGCGGGATTCGTGTGAAAGAGAAAAAGTGAGAAAGTGAGAAAGTGAGAAAACAAGAAAAAAATGTAGAACGTGTGAAAGAGAAGAAACGAGAAACGAAGATCTTGAGAAGAAACTAGAAAAAATAAGAGAAAATGAGAGTGAGAGAGAGAGAGAGAGAGAGAGAATTATCTTACTCGGTACCAAAATAAAAAAGGGGATCAACGTACGAACACCAATTAGCTCTTAAACGACGGTCTATCGTCTACTATTATTATACTGTTAACGCTAGACTGTTCTAATTTTACTCTCGAATTATTCTATATCGTATGCCGTATGTGTATAGCGTGACCTTCCTGAGCATATTCATCCTGCGAACTCGACAACTATAACTGCGAACACCCCGAGAGAGAGGTGAGTTTCTTCGTAGACACGCGCCGAGGCGATTCGATCGATTGCTCGATTCGATTCGATTCGATTCGATTCGATTCGATTCACACCGTTGTATAGATTAATCCAATAACAGGATTTCAACAGCTGATCAACAGAGTCTCTTCGTTTGATTTTTTTTGTACGTTTTACATAGGAAGCTCTTCTCTGCGATCACTGGGAGTAGGAGACTATCCTAATTGCCCGGGGGATCATCGGTATGTAGTACAATGGTGGTCAAAAGAAAGCGCGATGTATTTTGATTCGATACTACTCCGTAATAACCGTTTTCTTTACAATTCACGCCGATGCACGATGGAACAAATGTATTTAAGACTCCTACGAGCAGCATGATATTGTTAATTGTTATACTATATGTATACATATAGAGAGAAAATTATATATGGAAAAAGCTAAATTATTTAATTATATTCAATTATTAATATAATCTATGAAGAATCGAAACAGTGTCGAGAGAGTAAATCGAATTGTAAGACAGAAAATCCGAAACGATCGAATCGAAGGAATCGATACGTGTTTCCAGCAAAAGTATGGTATTAATGATGGCGCGTGTCCCTTCCCCGTGTGTCTCTTAATCCGCTGTAATTGTAATTACCGATTAAGGATCGTTAGGCGGAAGAGAGGTTTAGCGAGGAGTAATATACATATGCGTATATATGTATTATTATAACCTATAAAATAGCTATATCCGTAGAGTATCGGTAAACAGCTAACTATGGAGAAGAAGAAGAAGAAGAAGAAGAAGATGATGATGATGATGATGATGATGATGACGATAATGACGACGATTATGACGATGAAGATGAAAAACGACTTAGAGATGCCTTCGAGTGTAAGATATATTGTTCTGATTATTTTTTATATGTAGAAGTATTAATCGTAATGCCTTTGTAATTCTTCCGGGAGCTTACGGAACCCATTGTACTACTCTACATTCTACTACCCTACATTCTACAACCCCTTCTGCTGACTTCTGACACGTTGACTGCCTAATCGCAATCCTAACGCAATTCTACAAAATCCGAATTATCTGGTTGAGAGCGGCGGACACTGGGGTAAAAACAGAAACAGAAACAGAAACAGAAACAGAAGAATAGGGGAGCATGAGCAAAACCAGAGTGAAGACAGAAACGTGTGACGCTTGGAAATTCTTCTTTCTATCTACGATTACGTCTACAATTAATTAATCGCCCTATCGACTCGTCTTTGTTGATCGTCGAACATTTGGCACGCTGTTGTAAAAATCGTACTATCGAAATTCGAAACGGGTATTTTAGTTGTAGCGTAGCACCTGGCAACGTGAAAGCGTGTATCGACGCATCCTCCAGCACGGATTTCGGAACCAGCAAATATTGTATATTACACGTAAAATGACCGAAGCTTTTGAAAATTACTATTATAATATTCAAAAGATTTGTTATTTGATATATTTAAAATTTCCATTTCCAAAGTAAAGTAAAATAAAATATTATTGGTATGCGGTAGTCATTTCACGTCTATACATGTATAATTACGACAAAGATTTTTCTCCCTTCTAACCGATACGACTAATATGTTATGGAAAAATACATTATAAGATATCAGTCAATAATAATCCTAATAATACTATTATCGTTACGAATTTACAATTTTTCGAGGGTCCAAAACGCTCCCCTTAATAAGGATAAAGGAATTCAAGCATGGAACAATCTCAATGTGATCGCAGAATTATGGAACCATTAATTTTCCTTCGAAACTTCGTATAAAGTATAAATAAAGAATATCGCGTCTTTTCCAAGTGTCCCACTGTCTCTGCGCCAAACTGCCTCTCGTTTGCATAGGTTTCTCGTTAAACTTTGGTTCAGCTTCGAAAATCAGCAAACTTTCCCTCGAGTTTCATCGAACGATCCTGATTCAAGAATTTTTAGACTCCTGGACCCTCGAGCTGGCGATTACACACGATTTTCATTACTCTTCGGTGTAATTAGACTCGCTATACTGCGCTTTTCGAAAAAACAGAGACCCGATGCGAAGATAATCGCAATATGTAGTTCTCAGCGTGAGTCCAGAAGAAAGAAAACAGAAAAAAGAAAAAAGAAAAAAGAAAAAAGGAGTATAGCGATCATCGATCGAAGAAAGGTCGGAGACTCGAACGCGTGGTCGATCTTTCTTTCGCAAAAATTCGACACCGCGAAGCTTCGTTGTTTGACCGAACGAACGTTCGCGCGTTAACATCCGCAGTCTAGTAATAAGTATAGAATTTTGATCGGATGTAAAAAAACAGTCGTCGGGATCGTCGTGAGCGAACCTAACTTGTGAAAAATGAATTTCGGATCTATTTTCTATTGTTCAGCCTCGCATCCTGGCGCAGCTCGCAATTTTCTTCGGAAATTACGAGAGGAACGGGTCGCGACCAAACTGAACTACACTTTCTAGAGTTAATCTTAGCCTTTAACATTCGTCGAAATTGGATAATGGACACGACGACACGATCCTTCTTGTTCTCCCTCTTTCATGACGCCCGACTCTTCTGCCTCCTTCGTTTCTTTTTTTCCCATTTTTAGGTCGATCGATCGGTAAACGATCGCTCTATTGTGACCTGGCGGCTCGCGGCACAGTGTCTCGTAGATATTCGATTGTTAAGCACACTACAGACCACAGACTAATATTGGACGGTTGTCGAGTTGAAACTTTGATGGCTCTCCGACGAGATTGCAGGTGAACAAATTGAGACTCGAAGGTCTCCTTCGGAAGGCGTATTTTTCTTTTCATTCAAAAGAGAAAATTTCCTCTTCGTCATCGATTAGAACAGTGTGCCTAACACTCGGTTTTTAGCATTAATCGTTGTGGGGATTATAAACGACGGGATTATAAATGATAAAGAAAAGCTGTACGGTAGCTTGAAAAACGAACTAACTTTAAACCAACAGGATCGATTTCTCTCGTAAAGCTATGTCCACACCGAACCAACATCGAGTGAGTTTTATGTATTCGGTAAAAGCTATTTCATCGATATCGACACGGAACATCGACAAAAGTTGCTCGATGTTGCTACTGCGTCGACGTAGCTTAAGATATACATAATCCGATCGCGCTTCTCGTCTCGAGAGATTATTTTCTAGGTGTTCTTCTGTGAATATTTGAACCTCTGTCGCAACGTATCCCATGATCGCGCAACGGCTGTAACATGTTTGTAAAAATAGCGATTGTAAAGTAACCATTACTATTAGGTGAGAGATTGAGCCGATAACGATTCAATGACGACAACGGGGAGCAACTTTGGGCTAGCATTCGTCGCACTAT
This sequence comes from Lasioglossum calceatum, assembly GCA_963966675.1. Lineage (NCBI taxonomy): Eukaryota > Metazoa > Arthropoda > Insecta > Hymenoptera > Halictidae > Lasioglossum > Lasioglossum calceatum. The sequence continues at coordinate 137,825 of OZ016551.1, read as the reverse complement.
GCTATCCTCGGATATGATTCATTAGAAAATTGATATATCCGAAGTTCATTTTACAAAATGTTGTCAGAACTTGTCAAAAGAAATAAATAAATAAATTCTAATCTTCCGTTTCGCGAAATTTGCTATATTCCATGAAAATCGTTAGTATGCTTTTAAAAGCACCACCAGTCACAGTGTACCAGTCAGATTTCCGCAGGATAGAGCGACGAATGCGAGAATACCGAAAGCTGGAGAGCGTATAGCGCGACAAGAGTGTGTGTATGTCGTATGTATATCGCGCATGTAGTAGTCCCGAGGGAGGAAAAGAAACACAGTATTGCCTTTCTGGGGGACGCGGCCACGGCCCGCGAGTTTCATCTTAAGTTCTAGAGCAATAAATCGGCGACAATCACGGCGTTCCGGGCCGGGTCCGCGTCGCCGAAAAAAAAAATCGTTTTCTCGTCTGTCCAGTTGCCGTTTTCCATATTTCCTTTCCTCCTCCACCTCCTCCTCCTCCCCCTCCTCCGATTCGACGAAGTTACGGCGCGACGACGCGACGCGACGCGACGCGACGCAGCGACGAACGACGTTGTTTCCGGTCCCGTGGCCGTCACCGCGACCCGCGCAAACCCGGACTGGACACCCGGTCTCCGTCGAGTAGGTATACCCGTATTCGTCTCCCCTTGCCCACTGTCTTCTGCATCGAACAAGTAGCATTTTGCTAGACCGCTAGACAATCGAATTTTTCAAATTGAGGTCTGTCGGATTTTTCTATCGGTTTCTGCAGCTCTGTGGGCATTGGAAACGAAGGCCGACTCGATGTTACAATAGATGAAATTTCTATGAAAGGATCATTGCTTTTAAATGAAAAATTCTCCGACAGAGTGCCAGTTGTTCGATGCAGACCACCGTGTTTCGATAGTCTTGCGGACGCGCGCGCTATTTCGTGTCGAATCGTGCCAGTTTTCACCAAATTCCACGGATTAATCTGAGAATTCATCCAACATGACAAAGTTTGTTGGTTGTTTCGCGTTTTATGTAGCATCGATGTAGCATGTTTTCGTCGATCTTGTCGGATGAATCTTGAGACGAGCCGATCGATATAATACAATATATGTATTTAGCAGTTGAAGGATCGAATCTCAAGTTTTGAGGAAAATTCTGTTAAAATTTTCTCAACGTTTTCTATACGTGAAAAATTTCAGTTACCGCTGTTACGTTTCTTTCCGCGCAAAAGGTTTACACAATCGTGAACGAAAGAATAGAAGGAAATACAGACAAGAACAAAAAGAACAGAAGAAAATTGAATGAAACGGGAACAGACAGTAGAATGTAGCATTCTACGCCAGACAAGGCACAGCCATTCGCTGCTATTAACTTTCAGTCAGACACAGAAACTTCTGTTACAACTTACCACTTCCAAACAAAACGGTTAAATAAACATTGCAAGGTCAGTCAGAAAATAAGTAAAAAATTCACTCTACTATAAAATGAATGGATTTTTAGTACGATTTAATCATTGAAAAAAAAAGTCTCACTGAAAAATCGCGTCTCGAATTTCATCTGAGAAAAATCGAACAATTTGAATATTTAAAACGATCTCGACGGACACGACCCGAAACGGCCGAAACCACAAAGCAGTGGGTTAAGTTAATTAACATTTTTTCCAATGATTGTTCGCCGTCGGAATAAATTTCGTTCTCGCTTCGAAGAGCTTCGCAGCGGAAAGGAAAATTAGGTTGCAGAGTGGCAATCGGCGAGCGCGAGGCAAGGCGGGCTGGGTTTCGAGCGTTGTTAAACGGGCGAAATGTTTAATTGATTCGTTGAACGATTTCAGTCGGCCGGTTGAGTGCACGCCGCTAATTTAGACTGCAGGCGGTCTGTTTTGACTTCGGCGCGGCGCGGCGCGGCGCGGCGGACGGGAGAACAAAAGGGTCGCTGTTGTCGGTGTATATTGTGAACGTCGCGTCGCGTCGACCCAAATACGACGATTTCACCCTCGACACACCAGCCGAGGGACTCTGTTCCGTTTCGTGTTTCCTGTTTCCTGTTTCCTATTTCGTTATCCGCGAAAAACTTGGCTCCGTTCGATGCTCTCTGTCTTTGCCAGACGACGCGACGCGACGCGACGCGACGCGACGATCCACCGAGATCAATCATTTGTTCAGCCAAACGGAAGCGCCGGATAAATGTATGCCGATTTCACAGTTCTTTGCGTTTTATCGGAGATAATTGTTTCGATCCCTGGATCCTTCAGAAATGGTAGACACGATTTTTACGTAGAAATTTACGTGGATAGAAATCGAGTTTGGCAAGAGACAGAGAGACAGAGAGACCGGAACCAACGCAACGTCGCGCGTCGCGTCTTTAAAAAAAGAACGATCGTGTAATTTCAATCACTTCTCCGATATCACTTGTCGCTATTTTCTGAGTCTATGTAACATGTACCAGTAACTTCTGATTAGAAGGATGTATCAAGCGATTACTTTATAAGTAATAAAAAGATTTCTGATTCTCGAGTCGACGATCTTTCCATCACCTTTTATCGCCTTTCCAAGTCGCCTTCGAAATGTGAAAATCCACTTTATATTAAACTCACTTTCAAGTAAACTGAGCACAAAAAATACATTTCTATGCTTTGCAAGAAGTGAAAACCTCATCTACTCGTAATGGGAACGATCCTCGCCTCTCCAGCCCGAGAGTTTTCGCCTAATTGCGTGGAACAGGAATACCAGAATCGACGTTTTCGGACAAAGCGATCCCAAAGCAAGAGATCGCGAGACTCGGAGACTGCGAGGATCGTTATCCTTTCGCGTTTTCATTCTTTCTGCACGAGTAACGAGCGATCCGTCCAAGTTCGCGAAACAATGCGAATTTGTAGCCACGCGAGACCAACTGGGGCCATAATGATGATCGATTCGTTCGAGATTCCGTGAGTCGAGTGGACGTTCCATTAACAATTCAACGATCACCGACGCGACGCGACGCGACGCGCCACGGTCACATTCATTTTCGACGTCCGGACGTCCTCGCTACATACATACCATATGTATATTTTCCATCAGCCCATGCCCCGTCCAACTCAAAGTTTATTGTCCTACTTTATCGTTTTAGATCCTCCGAACGGTTCTACGGAAAGTATTCCATTGATAAAACCAATGAAAATAGTGGGACATGGTTCATTAGTGTTCAGAGAGTCTCGTTCAGTGTACGATTCCTGAATTTCAGAAAAAAATCGGAAAATTTTGATTTCTGCAAATAGGAAAATTGCAATCGTTGAAAGCTTTAGAGCCCGACTGTCAATTGCAGATATGTACTCAATAGCAATTCCCAGGAAGCGTCGATTGATTCAAATGGATGGGAAATCCGCGGACAAAGGGGTAAAGAGGTTGCCGCGCCGGCGCCGGCTCGATCTTTCCCCGGTGAAAACTTCGAGGGTACTTTCCCCAACGAGGAGGAATTAAGCTTGCCAAACTTTCTGGACGCTCGACGAAGCCTCTACGAAGATTTATAGGCAAACTTCCTCGATGAAAACCAGATCAATGCTACGATTGCTTTTGGAACTACCCCGATAGAGTAGTAATACAGAAAGCGATACTACCAACGCGAGATGTCCCACTTCGTTTCTCGATGTAGACTCTCAGCATGGCCACAAATAGAAAAATCGAATGTAGATATTTCAGAAATTTTATAGAAATTATGTTCCGTAATCGTGTTTCTATTTGATCTCATGTTCCAATAGCATGTAGTCTACTCTATCCTTCGACACTGAATCTTTTGCGAAACGATGTACCGAGCAGCAAATAGAAATCTTGATTCGAGAATTGCGAGGAAGTAAGTCGGACTAATTGAAAGGTCTCGCTTTTATGATAACGAGCACAGCACTCGTCTGCTGCGTTAAGCTACCCGATGCAGATTAGGAGCAACAAGTTGCACACAGTTTCAAGACGCGCGTTGCTTAATTACCTTCCGTCTGTTCCTGAGCGCTTTGTATTATAGTATACACTATACACTATACAGGTATAATAATACGTGCATATTCTGTTTCCGCGAGCTTCATGCCCGGAGAGAGCCTTTCATTTTTCAAGCTTCTCTCGCAAAGAAAGAAGATGTTTCTTTTTGACGCCCTTCTACCATATGTATCGTGTTTCTGCAGGTTTCCTGGTACAACATATTCCGAAAAGGAATGTTGTCTCTTCTCATTACTCTTTAAAATATCACATAAACTACGATTTGGAATTTTCTGTATAAACAAGAGAAGATGATAGTTAACGATAGTTCAAATCACGATTGAAAAATATATATAGTGCAATTTATTACTCAAAGTTTCCTGAACTCGCAGTTTTCGTTGCAGTTTTTATCAACCGCATTAATTACGCGATTAGTGCGAACGAATTCACATAAAATGGATGCTAACACGTAGTACATATTTAGTGGAAACTGACTCGATTGCATAGTCAAAACGATGTTACGTAGAAAGTGAAAATTATGTTAATTTCAAGTGGAACGCAACACCTCGACGCGACCAATCGTCCTGATCTTCTTTCGGGCACCTGATCGGAAGCGAGCAGATCAACATGTCCCTTTGCGAATTCGCATAAACCGGGACATTGAGAATATCCTCTTCGCTGTTTCGCAGATAGTCGCCCATTACGTTGGTGGTCGTACCGTCATCCATGTAATTCTCCGGAAGAAAAGCAATTTGACAGTTCGGAGCGGCTGCGACCGACGCTGCGTTCGCGTCCAGGTCCTTCAACGCGCCGTTTTCTATTAACGCACCTGCATTCGGAGTATATATTTCGTATTTAGACCGCGGAGGGTGATAAGCTGCCGGCAGGCAAAGTAGTTCGAGTTGTCGAGGGTTAACTATGGAATACCTGTTATCAAGAGGCCCTCGATAATCAACGAAATTTTCCAGTCCTCTCTCTTCTGATTTTCAATCCAGTTCACTCGAAGTCGAAGATTTTCCAAGGGCTGTCGAGTTTCTCTAGCAGTGTGCTGCTTCAGAACCGTGAGGAACGCTCGTGGTCTGGCCAATCGGGACATGTCAATTATGGACGACGAAATCGACAACATCGTCTCCAGAGTCTGGTATCTAGACAGTAATCCTTTGACGAAGGGCAGCGCTTCTTTCGGTCCGTATTTCCACTCGTTCAACCAGCGCTTCGGTGTCTACGCATCGAAAAAATACAATCTTCGGGTAAATCGCGAGCCAAACTCTCTCTTTCACCGACCTAACCAATTGAATTATATGTATGGTATATGTATGTATAACAGTGAGAAGCAGTAATTTCTTTGCTGACCTTCGAATCCTCGAATCGCAGACTATCAACGTCCGTGCGAACGAGATTCAGCGTGTCCTTGGTTAAATTCAGCTCGTCGACGAAGAATCGTTCCAATGGGTTCTTGATCCCACCGCTTCCCATCGGTGGCAACGCGAAAATGGAACTGTGACGCTCGATCGAGTCCTTCAAGTCCCTGTGAATCCTCGAATCCATCTTTTTGCTATCGTTCCTCTCGTCGCCGACCGATACCTTAATCAGGACACCTGTACAGTCGCCCCGCGACCGCGACTATCGTTAATCTCTGTTCATTCTATTATTCCGATGTAAATGCATAAAAAGCTTACAATTAGTCTAGCAACGGACTGACTGCCTAACGTTAACAAACCTTTGAGCAGCGCCAGCGCAGCCTCGGCAGCGCCCCTCTCCCAGGCTCTGTGCGCATTCGCCGGAAGTCCAAAGCATTCCCTAGGCGAATCGCTATCGGGAACCATTTCCAAGGCCTTGAGGACATCCTCGAAGTTGCCGCCGCCGGTCACCCTGAGGATTCCGGCGAGCTTCCTCCTTCCCTCGTACGCATCGGCAGACCAGATATCGCGAACAATGGAGCACAGAGCTCTCGCATCGTAGTCATCCTGCAGCCTGCCTCCGTAAACAGCAACGTCCAGCAATCCTCTACCGGTCTGCCACGATCCATCCTTGTCTTTATCCCTTTTCGCGGCGATCTCCTTCACTACCAACTCGTAGGCAGCCTCTATGTCAGCCTCGTTCCATTCGTAGGCCCTTATCCAGCCTTCGGGGACGAACTTTCTTCGTTCTTGAAGGGTTGCGTGCAACCAGGACAGCAGAACGCCTCCAGGAAGGTTTAGGTTCTCTTGCAGCCTCTGCTGCAGCTGTTGAAGAGACCTCTTCACGTTCCTTTTCACTCCTTCCGGCGCTTCGTAAGCTAACTTTAAACAGAGTCCCGCTAGACTAGGGTAGAAGCCCAAACACTCCTCGGTGGTTAGCCAGATTCTCGCGGACGGGTTTTTGTTGGTGGTGCACATGGGAGACCGTAAAAGACTCTCCAAACGTGGCAGCCAGTTCAGAGCTAGGTGTAGGTTGCTCAGGAGGATCCAATTGCCGTTTCTGCAACAAACGTACAAACATGCAAAGCATATAACGCAAACATACAATATATGGTAATGAAACAGAGTTGTAGTTTGCAGCAAGTTAGCGATTCGATGAACGTTCTAATTACCGACAAGCGGTTTCCAACGCGACCTCAGCCTGAGCGACCTGGCCCTGGCCTAAAGACACCTCTGCGAATCCTGTGGCGGATGCAACCCGACTGTTGGCCAAACCTTGCAATTCCGAGCCAGGATCTGCTCCCGGAGACAGCAGGAGCAGTACGGGATACGAGGCTTGCTCCTCGGCTACCTTTCTCAACGACCAGGACGGCGGTGCTAACTCTTTCACACCTGGAACACAAAGAAACAGAAGAAAATCAATTTAATTCGAGCGAACGGAACACCTAAGTGCCCACCAATCGCAAACTACCTAAAACCTCGGCTGCCAATTTTGACAGAGCAGTGTGCAGATAGTCGGGACGCAGGGTCTTGACGAGCAAAATTTTCTGGAACGTAGTCAGATCAGTTTCCCCATAAATGTTGCCAACATCGTTCAAATACGCCGGCTTCATCTTGCCAGCTACCTGCGCAAGGTACATGGTATATTAAAACGTTGAAAATGAGAACGCGCGCGTTTATCGTTTTCGAAAGGGATGCGGGGGTGCGGGGGTGCGGGGGTGCGGGGGTGCGGCTGCGGTGCCGGTGCGAGTCGAACGAGCGGGTTTCTCGCTTTACATGAGGCAAAGCTGTCACCAAAGCTCGAACAGAAAGGCGCCTCTCCTCGGGTACCCATTCGGCCACTCTGTAATCAGAATCCCCGTCGTCGTTCGATAGTACTTCTCCCAGCAGGAAGTTCCTCTCGACGTCTGGCACCGAATGCAACGAGAGCGCGAGCTGCAACGCCAGAGGCAGTCGATGCTTCCTGTACACGGCTTTCGCGCAGTAGTGCAAGGTTAAACTTATTAATCTGCAACGAAGAGAAAACGTGACTGACCAATTATAATTGTTCACCTTAATAGACGTACCATGTATGTATAGGCGGTACATACTGCTTTAGAACATGCAAAAATAGTCTATTTTTAGCATTTTCTTCGAGTGCAAATCAAGGTCAAGATTCTTAATTTCTTTTTGTTCGGAAATCAATTAATAAAATGTATCGTGTAACAAATTAATAAATTGATCAATAAAAAACTGAAACTGGAAATCTATTTAAAAAATGAATAAACTGTTCGAGAGAGATTCCGCACAAACTGACGGGTGAATATTTTCAAAGAGAAAAAAATCTACTTGCCGTTTCTCTATCAGTTTATCCTGTTCTTTCTTATCCTCGGACACTATCGAATTCCTATAATCCTCGGCTTCCAAGTAAATGTCCGTGAAAGCTTCCGCGGAAAAAACATAAAGCGGACTCAGCGCTGACAGGGCTCTCACGGTCTTATACAAATTGCCTGCGAACTTTGCCAATTTCTCGTGTTCCTTCGCTCTTCTGAAAATCAAATGGAAAATACCATTTTGAGTAAGACGAATTCAACGCAATCGCAGGTAAAACACGGGTTCGCATTTAATAATGAAATTCGTAGAATTGGTAAAATTTGGACAATCGTTGAAAAATATTGGCAAGCTAGATTTAAAATCACAGCGTAGCATAGCCAACAGCAATACCATAACAGCGCTCAAGTTAAGTATCAAATAAAACGTATCCTCTCCGCCCAAAGATCTCCGTGACGGTCCACCGCCCTAAGGAATGAAAAATGGTCTCTCGGCTCTCGGTTTAATAGATTTCCAGTGCCTACCTGGACACGTTCTCCAAGCTTCTCCGGCTTTCTTCGAGCGCAAACGCGATTTCTTTCGCTTTCGACTGAGTGGCCTCCAACGATGACAAGAGTCCACCCTGTGATCCTTCAGACTCCTGAAGAAGGTCTTGACCCCTCGCGGTTGCCAACTGTGCCAACAGATCCAATCTTGCCGTGTCCCGTTCGCCGGATAATTTTTCTTCTCGTTCCAGTGCCTCTTTCCTTTTCGTTGCCAACTCCGGCGTTTCCTTTAACAAAACCTGTCGGCAAGGTAATTAATTTTACGTGTCCGCCAACCCTACCCCCTCCCTTACAGCCCCTCCCGACTCTTTCGATCTCTTTTTTCCTTGAGCGCTGGTTTCTTTCACGGTGGAATTATTCAATTCCGTGGCCCGAAACTAGACTATTTTATTCGACAGTCGAGAGTAATCGGACCTTCTATACTCTATGCTGTACTAACTCTGAATGACGTAGTAGAGTGTAGAGTAAAAGCGGTCAATATGGAACGGTTTATTGAAAGCTTACCCGAAAAAGAATTGCAAGAAAAAGCGTATCCGATCCCTCGTGCACGTGGCGCGTGTTAATTATTAATATCCGCGAGTCGATACAATTTGGGTAACCGATGCATACTAACGAAACGAGCATAGCAAAGTCATGAAATTTTCTCGGATAGGACTGTGGCGCCGCCGCGCCGCGCGCCGCGCCGCGCCGTCGCGTCGCAAGGAAACAGAATCTGGTGTCTGTTTCCGATCGCATTTCATATTTTCCGATTGTGTTCCATACACTATGCACACGACCAGCGTTTACCCTATGCGACGAATAGTCGCGGGTCGCGGGTCGCGGGTATCGAATAGGCACGCGTACGCAGCAATTTCCCGTGGCCCGTGGCCCGTGGCCCGTAGAACGGTTCTCACCCTCTCGACGAATCGCTCCGCCAGGCTCTTGGTGCCAGCCCCGAGGGCAATCTTGAACAAGACCGCGTCAACTTCCTTTGGAAAACCATCCAATCTGTCCCGTCTGGTGGCAAGGAAAAGTTTGAAGCTCTGCGGGGGCGGCAAAGTTCGTTCACCGAGCCTCAGGGGACGTCGACGCAGCAGCGGCAACAATATCGAGGGGAACTCGACCAGTTCCTCCACCAGCAACGGTTTCCCGAATCGCACGGCCAGCTCCAAAGCGGTCAGAAATTTAGCATCTTCCGGTCTGGTCACCTCCATGCGAGACCCAATGTTGTTTTTCAGCCAGGAGACTGCCACGCCGGACGGATCCACAAAAATCGGAACCAAAGGACCTCGAAGAGCACAGGAAGCCGCCACCAGACTTCCAGTGTCCGCCGGCAGACCCTGAGCTCGCCATAGCAAACGCTCCCTCTCGCTGATCAGCAAATCGATCGCCAACTTTTTCCATTTGTCGTCTCTCCCGGGATTCTGTCTCGACAGTTCAAATGATTTTCCTTCCTCCCAACTTACGACAACTCGATTAGTTTTTTTGCGACACCGCGATGTTTCAGCGGTCGCCTTTAGAGGGAGTTTTAATGGTTTATCTAGCGACGACGGGTCTTTTGGAAATTGAAATTTCGCGATAACGTAGACTGTGGATTTTTATGCGTTTATAGTAATAATTCGGTTAGTGGTATGAATACAGGAGAACATACGTATACGTCGTTTGCTTGGCATAATTGAACGGACGATTAGCTAAATATGTAGCTAGATATCCGAATAGATCGAACGAAACAGACATCGATACCTCATAGACCAACAGCGAAGCGACATTCGCAGCCTCGACGTCCAACTTCTGTTTCCTAGCGGTCAATTCCTCTAATTGCGTTTGCCAATCCCGATGTTCCGTGTCCAGCTTCTGCAGCAACGCCCTCGCAGTCGCTAGTCTTCCTTCGGTAGCTTCGGCTCTTAATTGCAACGCTGCTGCACCTCTCGAATGCTCCGCAAGTTGTTCTTGAAGCTGTGCCACGCGACTTTCGACAGTGTTCAGTCCGGCTGCTAGCTTTCCGATCTGGGCTTCTGCCGCTGACAAACTCCTGCGGTATCAACATCGCTTCGGTTATTATCGCGAACAATGCAATTGATAGCTAGCTCTCGCAAAGATTCAAGCTAAGAAGCGAGAACCGCCATTGTTAACTACGATGTGGGGCCCGGGATCGCAAGCTACCGTAACAAGCTGTCATTGGCAACCACGTACAACCAGGCTGTTTTTGCGAGAGCCTGTACTCTACAATCTACAAGAAAGGAGCCCGAAGATGCATAGCTGGGATTGTTTCAGGAGCTGCAGAAGAAGAAGGAGAAGAAGAAGAAGAAACGACGATTGGGTGTCCGGAGAGCCGGAGACATTGAAAACATACTCGGCCAGCAGTCGTTGCTCCCTCTCGAGTGGCGCGACTTGCTGAAGAATCTGGCCGTATTGAAGATTCGCTAGAACCCACGCAGCCAACGGTGCTGCAGCCTGCGAGGCTCTCTTCGCGGTTTTCTCCTCGAAACTCTCCGGTCGCTCCTTGACCAACTTGGCGACCGCCTCCAGGCTAACCGGTGTGCTCCTCCTCGCGTCCCACGTTCTAGATCGACCGAACATATTTTCAAAGAAGTCGAACCTCTCGACGATCAATCCGATCATTCGTTTCTACAGAGTATTACCGATCTGGAGTCGTACGCTTTCGTTGCGGTACGCGGACAATTTCGGTGAAGCAGTTCCAACGTCTCCATGGCAGATCTTTGTAATTCGACAAAAAATTTCCGTCATCACGTCCATGTCTTATGTTTTCTCAAGCCGAATTCTACTAAATTGTTTACGAAACATATTCAGACGTTCGTGGGTCGACGAAATTTGACAAATCGATGCGTAAGTGTGTAGCGAAGCGACCAGGAGAGCAATCAAACTTTAGCTTGTACCTTCGCAAGGGAATTAATGGAAGTCCGGTTTCATTTTGATCACAGCAGATCGGTAACGCTTTGTATGAAAATAGTCGGTTGCGGGCGTGGGCTCGGGCGCGGGCGCCAGAGGAATTTCCGAGGAGAAATTGCTACCTGATTTCATCTTTGATCCCGCGCTTTGCCAAGAACGTCTTCATGCTGTTCCACGAAGTGTCTTTGATGCCCATTAATCGAAGGACACCCTCGAGGACGTCTCGAACGGGCGCCGGCGGTGCTCTCAGAGAACGAACTTCTGCCAAAGCGTCGGCGCTTATGCCAGCCACCGCTTGAGCTGCTTGTTCCACCAATGGCTCCACCTTGCCCAATTCTCCCTCGATGTCTGCCTGTTTTACACGAAAGAAAATCCCTGTCTCATCGATAGACTACGGATCTTGTGAAATTTTATGCGGCTGCTTATTGTCGGTGCTCGTTCAAAAGTAAGGAGAAGTTCATGGTCAATACCTTCCTGCGGGCTAGCTCGGCACTCTCTCGTTCAGTCTCCGCTTTCAGGTTCGTCATTTCACCCCTTTGTCCTGTTGCACCCCTCATGGTGGCTGTAATTTGTTCGAGAGCTGCGTTGACTCGTCCCTGTTCTACCTGGAACAAGATCGTTTGAAAGTGAATTGCGTGGCGTTTCTGCTTTGAAAAGCTTGCACGAATGTCGTCGCTGGACTGCGGATTTTATACGTTTCTAACGAGAACCCAATATTCTTAAATTCTTTATAGATTTAATTTATCACGTAAACGCATAAAATCCAATCCGTCTAATCGCGATTCAGAAATATTCTGAGGAAACGATCAAATTCGGATCCTTCTAGCAATCCTTTTTATATTACTTCTGAAATGCTAAAGCCATCGGAACGACGCGACGAACAAAATTCTGCTCTACTCTTATTGTTAGTATATTTCGATAACACGGAATAAAACGATTTTGCATAAACGTCGAAGCGGTGCGAGCAGAAGAACACTGCCGAGTACACAGAGCCTTCCCGAAAGTAATTAGAAAAGTTTTAATTCGAACAGCATCGCTCAGCCAGCAGATATTAAAAAGTACCTCGAGCTCCCGGCGCTGCCTAGACACTTCATCCTCCAATTTCGCGACCTGTTCCCCTGCTTCCTTCAATCTCCCGATCCCGGCTTCGAGACTGTTCAGTCGTCGCTCGACATCTTCGCTCCAGGTCGCGTGCAGGTGTTTCCAGGTATGCAGCAACGCGAAAAACCTTGCTGGCGCTTGTTGCTGTCTCGGAGCCTGAATATGAGCCTTCGCCAACTCCTCGATCCCTGGAGATGCGTCCTCGCAGTCTGATTCAATGCCGTTTTGCCGATAGGCTAGCTCCGTCAGAGCACCCTCGCTGGACCACCATTCGCTACCGATCCCTGGACCGATTATGCCACAGTGCTTCAGGAGTCCCGAACGAGTTAGCCAAGACGACTTGATCTCCCCATTGTCCAGAATTACGGCGACCCGGAGGTAATTTCTTAATCCTGCACAGTTGGAACACCAAAATCGCAAAATAAATCAGCTAAATAAATACTTGACAGAAAACTGTCAGAGTCCCCTTTCTTTCTTTTTCATCGTGGTAAACTCTACTCGGTGCATCATCCGTTGCGTATTAATGTCAACGAAATAAACGTTTGAAAAGTAACATTTTAGATTTTTAACAAGGAACGTGAGACCGAAAGGTGTGGTAAGTGGTAAGGACGCATGCAATGTAATTTGTTCATAAGCGGCGCGAAAATATGGTAACTAGCGTGAAAAAGAGAACGAGCAAAAGAGCTTTTGCCGCGAAACAGTTTTATTTCGCGCGTTCGCTACATCATAAATGGTTTTGTTACTCGGTACTAAACTCCGCTGCGCTGCAGCGTATTCAAATCTGATAAATAATATATTTTGAAACGGACGTAAAAGTCTTGTTGCAAATTGCAGCTGAATAATTCTTCGTGGATACACGATGCCCAATCTCGATAAGCGCTCGACGCGCGACGCGCGACGCGCGACGCGACGTAAAATTGTGCTTTCGCTAGAATGAATCGTTTTTGAAATGGGCTGGTGTCCGCTTACGGTGGTAGAGGTATTGTTCCAAAGTGCCGGAGAAATCTTCTCTCCTCGCCACGTCGGCCAGAGGCGCTATTAAACCGTCCAGTTCTTCAGCTGTAAATAGTCCTGGAAGTTCGCCCCGTGACACTATTGCGCTCGCCAAAACAGCCAATCCATTCTCTCTCGTGTGATGCTCCTCCAGGAGGAGCAGAGTCGGCTCGCCATCAACGCCAGCTGCTTGGACCGCTGCTTTCATCGATGCTCGACCGCGTCCTAACAAATCCCACGCATGTATGTACCATATTAACCAGTTGTTACGAGACAATTACCGAAAATCCATTGCGCTATCGCGAAATAAATTGCTTTCTACTTTAGTTTCTACCGCTTTCACTACTATTTCAAATTCGAACAAAAATATCGCTATATAGTAACGAATTTAATCGAGGGAACTCTATAGCGACTATACATATAGTTTTTATAATTAAATCTGTACCAGGTGCCGAGTCTACCAATCGAAGAGAAGAAAAGATGGCGGCCAATCTTACAGCTGATTTCCGTCCAGCTCCAGGTCGTCCAATTAAAATCACACCTCTCAAGCTGGTCCCGAATGCCCAACTCAATCCTTCGAGGAAATATTAAAAACTCGATTAACGAATTGTTGTCCGACACGTTGTTATACTTTTAAATTTACAACATACTCGAACAAATCATGAAATCTACACGCGAGTAACGAAATTTTCATTTGATTGATTTGCCAGTGGAGTTTACGCAACAGGGGGTAGCTGGCTAGCTAGGTAGCTAGGTAGCGAAAGGTCGAAAGGAGCGGTGATGGGAGCTCGTTGAAAATGACTGGTCGTATGGGACTCGAACGATCGGCCGGATTAAGCTCGTTTGCAAAATATCGCCAAGTTAACCGAGTTAAATTGCGCTCTCACCGGCCACCGTGCGCAACAGGTGCGACGAGACCGACGCTTGCACCGGATCGCCTTCCCTGGCGCATCTCGCAGCCGCGTTAATTATCTCCTTCCTCCATTGTTCCTTGTCCAACGCAGATAAGCCAGTATTACCGCGTTTCCATATGTACACGTCGCCGACTATAGACGACGGCCCGGCTACTTTCGACTGCACCATCGACTCCCAGCGTGACTGGTCCCTGGACGTCAATCTGCCGGACATGCAACGTGAGATTGCCACGAAAATCGATCGGAACGAAAACATGCTACGCCTTACATAATCTCAAACTGTTTTCCTTCATTTCCAAAGCGGAGATCTTTAAACAGCGCTCGGACTGGTTCTGTTTTAATCGATTGCGAGAAGCAAAGAATAAATATTGTAGAAATTCATTTCCACCTTTGACAATCGTGAAAAATTAAAAATAACGTACAAAGGACAATGATCGTTTTCTGATTTTTCTTATACACGCATGCTATTCAATGGATGGTATTATAACAATGTGAAATAATTATTAAGAGTGGCGAAGAGGGGACCAAATGCATTCGAAAAAGATCAAAGTTCGAATGGCAGCGTACCTCGGATGGAAAAGACGTCGTCCAGCATCCAACAAGAAACTCGTGATAGCTGTTTCATTTCCCGGAACGGGATAGCAGTTCAAACTGTCGGCCCACTGAATCAGATCTTTCGGGGTCCATTTGATAGGCAAACCTCGACAGGTTTCCATTAGTTCGAAAGCTTCCAATATGGCAGGCGCCATCTGAGAGATCCAAGATCCGATCAGGTTGCGATCCCCTTTTAAGCTGCTGTTCAGATGCAGATCTAGAACTGCTGCAATCTCCTTCGGGCTTGGATACCTTGAATAGCATAAATATTTTCAAACGTAATCGATCTGCCATTCTTTTAGCATATTACCGACGCGACGCGACGCGACCGTTTAACAGACGTTAAAATTCTTTCAAGACATTAATTGAACTTGAGAATTTTGTTGTATCGTTCTCGATTTATATGAAAGTTATTAAAAGAGGGAATATATTTTGACCAAACTTTCGTTTCATTAGCGCATTTACGATTAAAATGTGTCTTTTCAAGTTCCAAGTAAAGCGAAATACTAACGGCAGATAACGAGTGAATAGAAGAGCCTCTAATCTTGGATGCAATTTAGTCGTTGCATCTGCGGTGCATACAATGGTCAAAGGAATTCTGGCGAATTCCAGATCTTCTTCGTGGTATCCTCCTTCTTGCAGCAGCTCTCGTACCAACTCCTAAACGATGTACATCCAGAAATAAATGTAGGAAAATGTATATTAAAATCAATCAGAAAATTATGAAATGTGAGGTATTACTTGCAAGTCCTTGGACGCAAGGTGCAAGTCTTCGAGGATCAAGATCACCCTGGAACCACTCCGTGGCTTGTAGGTTCTCCCATGAGAAGAGGAGTTCAATTGCACGCATCCCCGCTTCAGCTTGGTCACCAAATCCTGAGCGCCGTAAAGGGACGAGCCCTTTATCAAAGTGGAAGGCTCGTTGGTTCTGATCGTAGAAAGTATAACGGATATTAGGGTGGTTTTCCCGCAGCCCTCTGGGCCCCTTATCATTATCGGTTGGTTGTTCCGGATCCATGGCAAGACGCTCGCTAAGGCTGCCTTCATGGCGCCTATAAAGATAAAGTGACTAGAAAATGATGCAGTATACATACAGCAGAGAAATCGATGCATCGGAAAATCGAGAGAAAATCGACAGAAGAAAGACATTTTTCTTGGAGCATTAAAGGTGGACAGTACCCGACAGTAAAACGGAACCGTCATCCGTGTCCATCGATTGGTCGACATCCTGAACAGCTTCTACTCGATCGGTATCTCCATTATACAATACCGAGCATGGTTCTTGCGGGTTTGGGCACCTGCGTATAAAACAATAAAAAAACCATCAAGAAATTATTAGGTAAGATGAAATAAATGCGTTTATTCGATTCGGAAGGGTGAAGATACTCGCCAGCAATCGGTAAATTGATAGATCAAACGAGCCAAATCGTCTCGAGCCGTTTCATTCCCGATTTGACTGCAAAGGGAGGCCAGCAACCCGTAACAAGCGGAAGTGTGTGTATTGGCAAGCTTCAAGTGGCAGAGCGCGCAGTCCATTAGACCGGAAGCGGAGGAAACGTCTTGATTGATCCTCAAACATTCCTCGATGATGGGGCAGAGATGGGAATTCGCTACTTCTTTTGCTGGTTCCGAAAGTTCCGACAATTTCGACGGCACCAACAAGCTTGTGGGAACCGTGGAACCCAAGTGAACGACGCCTAATCGCGAAACGGTGGCTGGACTCGCTCCTGCCAACTTGTGAGTCTCGAAAATAAATCTGGTTGCAAAGAAACGGAAATAACGATAACGGTAAATACCAGTTCCGATTTTCGATGTAACAAAAGCGGATTTTGATCTTGTTGTTTTAGACTACTATTGTAAGCTGTATTTGCCAACGAACGCAAAAAGGAATCCCGCAAGCTTACTTAGTCCCAGGGCCAAGCTTCACTCCCACACCATTGGGCAAAGTCAGTAGCCTATTGTCGTCTAAGGCAGAGTTTAAAGCCTCAGCCCAATCGGGTTCAACGTCGCCGTTAAGAACGATCCAGGTCGTTGATTCTCCTGCCGACGCAACGGCGCTCGACAACAGACCTTCTTTCCACTCCCTGTTTAATAATGCATTCGATTATCGAGAACCTTGCGAAAAAAGCTCTTCAGCATATAACTTTATTCTCAGTCAAAAAACAAGTTACCTCTGCTGTGTTAATCTTAAATTCGAATGCTTAATCTTAAATATGTAGTATGTAATAGGTTCGAATGAAAATAGTTAACGATACCTAGTGTGCGGGTCCACGAGTCCAAGAAGCCTCGACTTGGGCATAGCGCCAGGGTACACGTGAAATTCGACGACCGCCTCGCCGATTTTCGTTAACGCGTCGCATAAAAGCTTTCTTATGGTTGTTTTACCGCTCCCTGCCGGTCCGACGATTGCGACGCCAGTTCTGCCCTTCAGTTGGTCGTTCAACTGTACACATCTGTTTGCAATTTCGTTGCTCAGCTCTTGATCGGCACAAAGTTGTCGCAGCACGGTCTGTAAATCGCGTCTGTCGATGAACATCGACGAGGAAGGGTTCGCGTTTGGAAAGATGTCTTCCAACAGCGACAGGAACTTGGTCGTGTCGTCCTGTGTCAATTTTGGCAGCGTCGAGGCCCTGATCGCTGCCACCAGCCTGTAAAACGATATATGTATTTATAACGCGAAAACGTCAAAAGAAACATTCGCGTTTTCTCCTGAACTCATCCACCTCGAAAGAAAAATATTTCAAGTGAAAATCAACTGAAAGGGTGCAACTAAAAAGATAAATGGTTATAGGAGAAGCAGATAAGAAGGAGGAGGAGGAGGAGGACCTGCTGGTCTCGTCCAGTTCAGTTTTCAACGGAATGGCGTCCAGGACGGATCTGAGAGCCCTGAGACCCCAATCATAGTGTGGCTGGCTGGAGAGCAATATCTCGGCGATGTCGAGCGTCTCGACGAGCTGTTTCGCGAGCGTCGAGGCGTCCAAGAATCCGGCGCACTCCAGCAACGCCTTCACGATGTCCGATCTATCGGGATGCGCCATTCCAATCGGCCTGAACAGTCTCGCCAGGGAATCCGGAAGTTTCCTTCGGCCACCGTACTCGATCCCAGCTGGGTTCATCGTGATGAACACGCAGCAATGAGGATCGACGTTCACCTTTTGATCGGCTAAGAAAACTTGGGAGGCGCCGTCCCGCACAGCTTCTTGAAGAGGTCGAACCAACATGGCGACCGCGCTTAGGGTTTCCTCTTCGAGGCGATTGAACTCGTCGAAACAGCCCCATGCTCCTGCTTGGGCTAAGCCACCGAGGATTCTTCTCATGCTACCGGCATCCATGCCTAAAAACAAATCGTTCGTTTATTTAGCAGAATGCTAGATATGTAGTATACGATTATGATTTAATAAAAGGCGATATTATTGTATGTGTTACGCATACGCATACGCAAAAGGTGAGCGAACGTTATCACAGGACTGCGGATTTTATGGGAAAAATAATAAGTGGATGAAACTCAAAATTGATGTAACTCTGCTCTGCTTTCTCGTACCTAATCGATGCAAACGCAATTTTTATATCGAATCAAAATCCGCCGTCTACCAATGATCTATTCTCAGGTTCTACAGAAAATAAAATTGATAACAACAATAAATAATTAGTGGAAAGAATTTTGCTGGATGGTTCGTCGGAAAAAGAAGTTGCACAACAGCAAGATAGGAGTTAAGGGAATGCTAGCAAAGCGCAAGCCGCAAGCAGACGCGCGCGCGGGTGAACAGGGGTGGACGCCTCGACGTAAAAATCAATTTCGGGGTGGTGAACGTCGAATTATTACCTTCGTCGCAATTGAAAACTAAAACCAGCCTGCCTAGAATAGCGCCAAGAGCTTTCACGCTCTCAGTTTTCCCAGTTCCAGCTGGTCCGGTTGGACTGCCACCCAGACCGAGCTTCATCGCCTGTGCTAAAGCCAAGAAGCACCTCTCTGTCAATGGCGTTTGTACCAAACCGACTGCAGCTCCTTGATATTCGAAACGATACGGAAACTCTGCTCCGGCGCAGCGAACCACTGTCCCTTTGTTCTGCAAGCAGAATTACAATCTACAACTGCCACGGTTCGACTAACATTTTAACTTTAACCCCTTGCCTTACGATTTAAGTTCCGAGAGCGCGTCGCGTGCCGTAATGTAAATAACAACAAGGTCGGTCACACGTCGAGTATAACTAATTTTATTTTGCAAGATCGTTTATAGTATGTTTCTTTTTCATTTCTTTGTTCCATTTCCAGTCATCTCGACTAGTTCGGTCGTTCTAGTTTGTCGCGTGTACCCCAAACGACCCGATCGACGGGACTTACCACGTCCCTCACACGTGTTTTTTTACGTTTGGCCCGATCGAGGTATGTACCACGTCTCTCGCACGATATTGTAGGCGAATAGGTTAATGAACTAAATACAATATAATTCTATTAGTTTGAAATGTTTAACAAATAAAAAGGGTATAGGATCGATCGATGATAGATTTCTAAGTGAACTTTTCAGCTTTTTTTGAACTTTCCTCGCTAAAAGAAACAGAGAAGCGAGCGACGACGACTGCAACGTTAAAAGTAACTACGGCTCGGGAACCGTCAGATCCAGACTTCCTCGGCTAACAGGCAGGCAAGATCACCGATAGATCGTGACACTCACGGTTCTGTAGCACCTCAATTGTCTCCGCCAAGCCCAAACGGTGCTCTCTCCTTGAACAGTGACATTCAAGAGATTCCTGGCTGTCCCAAGATGATGGACAGCGTCGAGAAGGAGACCGCGAGCTTTCAGCGCAGTCAGCTTGTCGCCAGCATCCTCCAAGCCCCTGTATCTTGCCCTTTGCGTCTCCAGATAGTCCACAAGATTCTTCAAAGACGAACGGCCTTCTTTCAGAGCGATCTCGCATCGCTCGGCGAATCGAATCCTCTCCGCCAACAACAGAACCTCGAAAACGAACAGGTTTCGCTGTATCGCTAATTATACTAGTAATCAGCTAATCCGACAACGAAACACGTTGAGCGACGTGCTCTATTCGAACAATCGAACAGATTCAGAGGGTTAGAAAACACAATGGAAAAGAAATCGATTGTTTTGCTAGGACATATCTATTCTATTATAATTAAAAGGCAGACTAATCGCGCGCTTTACTTGTGTCGGGTAGGCGGAAGGGTCGGGCGAGGTATCGGCCAAGCATTTTTCCAAACTCTGTCGCAGGGCGGTCTTCATTCCATCCTCGAGATTGCTCAGCCATCGTGGTAATGGCTCCCGGAGGTCGACGGGACTCGGTAACTGCAATATTTCACCTTCTGGCGATACAACGGCCGTCAGTCCATTATCGTCCTTTATTATCGATCCGACGCCTTGATACAGTTTCGGTAGATGAGCTTCCAGGCCCCGGCCGTGCGCTGACACTAATTCGAGAAGATCCTCGTCGCTCAGGAAATAGAGGCGAGGGTAGGACGATCGCTTTTCCTAAAAGGACGAACACGCCGCGCCGGAATCAAAATACCGAAGGTAGGAGCATCGCGAGACCTGGAACTGTTCGATTCACCCTCGACGGCCTCGACCCTCGACCGTGAGAGCTTTCAGCTAGAGATTAGTGTATTTAAATACATATGGTATGTAGATACACGTGCACGCATACGTTGCGTCGGTAAGTACGCGGCATTTTCAGTACACGTGTATTGATTTTACGCGCAAACTTCAAAAATCAATGCTTATCGCAAGTACCTAATGTACATACATCGTTTGATCCCCTTTTAATTTTCTCTTATTACGTTTGACTATATACGTTTAACAAGAAACCACAGACCTCTAAATATTCGTCGAGGCTTCTTTGACATCTGTCCAAGTGATCTTTCAGATTCGCGAAGGTTGAAAGCGGAAGCCTTCTCAAAGACGACACCCTTGGATCGCGCGATATTTCACCCATCAGGTACCTAAACATCGATCATTTTCTCATAGAGATCACCCTGATAAAAATATGTTCGAAAATCGTGCTTATTTCGGAAGAAGGCCGTAGCTTGAAAATCCTCGAAGCCGAACGTATCACCTGAACTCTTTGTTGGCCCTGGACCACCTGCCGGTGTCATTGGGCGCTGCTCCACCTTCGTAGACGGGCTCCAAGTATACCCATTTCCTTTGTACGGTGCTGAGAGTCTTGATCCTCTCCTCGACTTCTGAGAGTCCGGTCTCGCAGCGAGCTACCCTCGCGGCGAACCTCTCGTAGCCTGCAGCTCCCTTCGCGCTCTCCAACAGCAGCCTCAGTTCACCTTTCGTTTAATGAACCTAATTACCAGACCCGGCGAGCCACTTGTGCCCATTGTCGACTCGCTATATACGCATATAGTATCATAGTAGTAGTCGAGACCGTTTCAGGAAACGGCAACATGAGATTTACCCGCTCTCGCTAACAAACTGCCGTACTCCTCGACGAGCAGAAAGCCGGCGTTTTTCTTGTCCTTTGACTGCTGGAGCTGAAAATGCGCGGATGCCTCCCAGGACTCTAGCTCCATCAGCCCCTGGCGGATTCCGCTCTCGGCGGCAGCCCTCTTCGCGATGTCCTGCGCATTGTTCGAGAATCACACATGGTTACCGGTTACCGTACGCCGCGTTATATTACGGCTCGCACAGCCGGAATAAAGTTTAATTGAATCCCGGCTATTAGGGAGGTTCGTGCTCTCTCTCTCTCTCTCTCTCTCTCTCACTCATTCACTCGCAAACTACCACTCTTCCCATCGAATACGAAAGCACTCTGCTGCTGCACCGTAATATTATTTTACAGTCTGCCACGCGGCTGCTTTCTAGTCCGTGACTTTTTTGATCATGTATTATTCATGGACTTGTTATAAGACAGCTTTCCGAAAGTCTCGAGAAGCAGATCAACAAATACCATTGTTTAAAAGAACACTCGCGATAAGATATCCATCTCGAACGCAACGCAATCGAAAGTCCTACCTTTATCCTCTCGGAATTCTCCTCGATCTTCTCGACGGATCGCAGCAGGTGTCCCAAGGTGATGTCCCTGACGTTCTTGACATCGATTAAATTTAAAATGGACCTCAACTCGCCCCAGTGTTCTTCGGCGATCTCATCGCCCCGAAGAAGCTGCAACCACTCGATCCCAGCTCGGATCTCGCGAACTTTTCTGCCAACGTAGGTGCTAGCTTCCAGCTGATCTCGCTCCTCGAGGGAGTCATCCTTTAATTGACCCTTCAGCTGAACGCGTATCCTGTTCTCCCAGGAGTCGAGCCAGTCGTGAAGTCTCGGCAGCCTTCTCCTAGCTACTGTCCATTCTTCGTCTTCTTGGTTCTTTAATTCTTCTATAAACTCTGCTTGGAATCGACAGTTCGACTCCTCAACTTCCAGCTGCATTTCCAGATTCTTCACGATTTCAACGTTGTCGTCGAGTAATTCGTCGATGCTCAGTTCCACCCTTTGGCAGTCGGTCTTCAGCACGTCCAACTGCTCCTTCAAGTTCGTCCATCTTTCTCTCATCGAAATTATCCAATCCAACGAGACAATCTCTGGCTTCGAGCACCATTTCGTCTGCCATCTTTCGATCTCGTCTCGAAGAGCTATTCCTTTGTGACGCAGGTTGACCTTGGCGTCTTCGAGTTCTCGAGCTACCACCAGTTTGTGACGCTCCAGACGGTCCGCTAGGTCCTGCCAGGATGAATGCGCTGCGCTGACCCCTGGTTTAATCGATGATCGATGGTTTAGCAAAGTCTGCCAATGTTTATTCTAGCAATTTATTTAATAATCATTTATTCAAGAATTAAACGACCTTCTAGCTTCTCGCTGGTCCAAGCAGCCAGAACCTTTGACAATCCAGCGATGGCCTCCATTTCTTCAGCCATGCCAGAAGATTGCGCTTCGATTCGTGCATGAGCCTCGTAAGCTAATCCAACTTCCTCCACGCTTCTGGGTCTACGTTCCAATTCCTTTGAAGCGGATGAAAGAAATTCTGCGATAGCCACTAGCCTGGACGAAGCTTCTACCCTCAAGTCCGAGCACAAACGTTCCCAATAACGACGGGTCGCGGATTCTAAATCGTTTCTTGTCGTCGCTGTGTCCACACCGATACACCAGATCTTGACCTCGTTTCCTCGCAACTTCCCCACCTAATTTTAAATTCGAAGTTATCAGAAGGACCTTTGTCCAAAATCAAAATTCTCTACAGCAATTGCTTCAAACGTTCAACGTATAGAAATTCGCCTCTTGCTTTAATTCATAGTTCTAACAAGTAGAAAATAGTGTATTCATTTTTTTTAACCGCTCCAATATGCTATTTATATTTTACCTACTTACATTCCAGCTGCGTATGTACCATATATCATTTTCAATCTAACCAAATTATTGAAGAAGGATCAAATCAATTTCTATTTCATTGCTGCATTAAATAATTAATAAAATGGACTTGTGCTCTACCATCGAATGGATCCGAAAGAAAGACGAGTGTTTGTTTGTTTCGAGAAGTTTCAACAAGTCAATCTAATCGTTCGTTTCGTGCGAGTCGCATTGTATTCTGTAGCTGTAGCGCAGCTGGAAACTCATGAAGAATTTAATTACTCACTGACCTCTTGAGCCCATTGTTTGGCGTCTTTGAATGCTCTCGTCCACTCCTGCGGCGTACGTCCTTTCAGACTTCCCATTGAAACAGATCAAACATCGTGAAGGAATTATTTCATGTCCAATCTAGTATAGCTAGGTCTCTCTCTTTTCGCGCGGTATTCTTTTACATAGTTTCTTTCCAACGCGTTCTTTTTTTATCCACAGTTACACGATTTTCCAACACGTTCTATTCTCATTCACGCGATTTTCTGTTCCCGTTTTGTTCCTGCGAATTCGTTGTACGATGGAAAGCAAAACTAAATTTTATGGCAGTTTTAACACAAGTACAGCGAACGTTCAAACGATTAGGGCACTTGAAATAAATATGTACGACTAGGCAGTAAATCAATGAATACTCCAATGAAAATGCTTCGTCGTTTTCTTGTTAAGAATTGAACTAAAATTTAAAAAAATATCTTGTACTTCAAGATCACCTGTTTAATCCCAAAAGACCTAGTTATCCACGTGTATATGTGACAGATATTCTGCAGATAATTCTAAAAAAGTCCCGTGTTTTCGCAGACGGTGTCGTTACGCGAGAAGTCCAAGCCCCCCGCCCCACGCCCCCCAACACTGATTGTAAGTCGGTTAATTCGAAGCAGGTACCGTTCAGCAGCGTCGATTTTCGCCGGGGCCGCAAGATACAGCCATTTCGTCCTGAGCGTTTCCAGAGCGGAAAGAGCAATTTCAGCCTGCTTGTAAACGCCTCCGAAGAGGTAGCCGCTTCTTTGAATCAGGTCGCCGAACCGAGCATCAATCGCGTCCCCGACACCTCGAAAATTCATCGGAATCGAGAGCGATCGACGGATCGACGAGTACAATTTCGCGCGGATCTCCTCCAAAGAAGGTCGCCACTGCAACGATCCATCTCGGAACGTTAGTTCCGCTTTAACATCTGGCAACTTCTTCAACAGAGAAGGCAACGCGCCCCTGAAAACAAAAAATAGTAGCGGGCTGTCGGTCAGTCTCCTCCACCCCTTTTCACCCCGCCTCCTTTATGCAGATCCGCACCATGAATATGAAAATTACGCATTACGATCGGAAAGGAAAAGGCCTCGCAGAACGTTCGAAACTCATTAGAGCCGCGGCCTCGGTGCATTGATCGCGCGAGTAAAGGATAATGCCGAGGAAAATGGGAAACTTTTCTGTTCGGTAGTCTCGAAACTCTTTGCAACTCGAAGATTTGAGAACAGAAAGCAGATACGTTACCGTAACCATTTAGTTTAATTGGCAGTCGAACAAAGTCTCGAAATCGAACTGTCTGGACGCGCATCATGGGATCGAAGTTTCTATGCTTCCAAGTTACATACCTATAAGCAATCCCCAACGCTTTCAGCAACTGCCTATCCCAATGCAGTTTCCAGGCTTTCGTGTTCCCGTACTCCACTTCCACGGTATCGACGATCGTTCTCATATTCATCAACGCGTCTTTCCAGGCATTCTGATTCCCAATCAGGTTCACGGTCTCGCCTTTCAGCAAGTTCGACACCAGATCGCGTAGCGCACAGTGCTTCGCCACCAGATCCGAGTTTTGCTGCGCGAACTTTCTCACCTGTTCGGAAGAACTCCTTAGAAACATTTGTATTGCAGACGCATAGAATCTGCGGCCCACCGTTATAAAATACTATACGGTAAGCGTTCGTTCGTTAGAGTTTACTCTAAATAGTTACCAGCTCTTTCAGCCTGGCGGTGTAGGCATCAACCGCCATAGGGTCTGACCAAACGACACCAGACTGTTCCTGAACAGCTCTAGCAAGTTCTAAAGCAGTTGTCAGCATCAGTGGCCTCTGCGAGGGCACCATGCGATCCCCAATGGTGTTGTGAAACGTTGCAACTTGCTGCAGAGCTCTGGCACGTCCTGCCAAACTTCCCGCCCTTTCAACCAAGTCCCTGACCTCTCGAGGAAGTTCGACACCTTGACTCGAAAGCGCTCTCGCCTCTCTGATTAGGGTCATTAATCGTGGATCGTATGTCACTCGCATCATGCTGGTCCCTGTTAGCTCTACCACTGCCGAATCCGTGCCCAGCGATAGATCCTTTCTCGCCACTGCCTCTTTCGTTTCCTCTGTCTGTTGAACGAGTTCACGAGTTAGCTGTTGGAGTTGGAAAACTAATAACCGAATTCATATAATCGACGATATTTATTGTATATCGAGGGTTTCAATCTATGAAATCGATCTGTTGCAACTCATCGACATTTCACGCGTCGCGTCGATTCAGCAGAAAGGAAGAAATTCAATCGAGAGAACCGTGGCGAGGGTCTGACGAGGAGATCGATCTCGAAGAATGAATTTACAGCGCCTGTGGGTTGAAGGTGCAGGGTGCAGGAGAATAAAACCAGCAAAGGCATAGAAAGATAAGGGAGAGCCTCACCCAAGTTTCAAGAAAGCTCTGTCGCTTTCTCTCCACGTCTTTCAGAGCTGTTATCACCTTCGACGAGACCTCCTCGTAGCCAGGAAGATCAGCGAGCAGCTCTTTCCCTAGTTTATCTAAGCTTTCCAGCCTCGTCTCCGCTGATCTAGCTGCTTGAACTTCCTGAAGTATTTTAGGACTGTCCAAGAGAGCTCCCGTATCCGGCCCAGCCAGACAATTATCTGCCGTTTTCACAATTAATTAACGCGTTAGCGCTACGAAGCTTTGTGATCTTCTATTGCACTCGATAATCGCTTCTTTGCAAGCAGTATGTATCTTCCAGAGAATTATTATACAATGTTTTGTTACTTCAAGTAGATTGTTCGTGTGCAAGTGGAATTTTGGACTATTTCGCGCGCATCAGCAATAGACATTTTATTGTAATAGCTTACCGATAAGGTCTCCGTAAGCGGAAACCAAGGTTTCTCGTTCTCCTCTCAAAGCCCTCTTCAGGCCGGCCCTCTTCATCAACTCAAAGTAACGTCGAAATTCACCGAGCAGAGAATTCGGCGTGGTGGCATCGGCAATTTGGGTCTTCAGCTTCTGAGCGACGCGTTCTTCGGCAGGCATCAATCCCTCTTCGACCTTTCTTCTGAGTCGATTCCAATCCAAAGTTTTTTCGTTCTCGTTGAAAACCACTGAAATAAATCGCGAACGGTAATTTACAACTTTATTGCCTTGCTCGTAACTTGAGAACAATCTAATTTAATTGTACCTTCTTTATTGCGACATCGAATCATTTCTATTAATCGGTGAAAATATGGTAAACGTTCGTTGCCTCTTATTTAAAAACATTAACAACTATTCGAATGAAATTTTCCTATCGTTCGCAAACACATCGTCAAATCCGCAATCTAATTATGTACAACGATTCAACCCTAAAATCAAAATCTCATCGAGAAAATGATGAACGCGTGCAAAAAGTACAAACTCGTACAAGCTTTGGAATATCTATTTAGCGCAACTCAATGAAATTTAGATTTAATCCCAAGTTGAACACCAGAACGTGCAACAAATGCGCAAACAACAACGTATTCATAGAACGGTGTCATACAGTTAGAATGCTGAACAATTTCAGCATATTCGAGGTACTTATACTAGCAACGCGATAATGGATTCGGAATTGATCGAAGCAATATTTTCAGGAAAACAGTTGAACAAAAGAATACCTCTAACATCGTCGAAGCATTGCAATAAGGTGTCGGTGCCAAGTCCAGACCTCTCGTTCGGCGTTAGCAGCCTTGTTAATTGCCGATACTGTGCACGTAGTTCGGCAATCTGCCTAAAGATTGTGAAAATCGCTTTGTCTTTCGCTTCGAATCAAAGTAGAGAGTTCATAAGACGAATACCATATTACATACCTGAGTCGTACGCCGATGAGCGAACATCTTTCGGGAATGTGGCTGGGTCCTTTCCAAGGATGAAGAGAATGATGAGGCCAGAAGAGCGTTGTGAATTTCTCCGCCATGCTGGACCATTTTTCGCAGACATTCGCACCGATCGAGATCGCTTCGATCTTCACGCGATCGTCGGAGGAACGAATCTACTTTCGAGAAACATTTCACAAACAATATGACCAACGGGATACTCGAAATGTTCATGAATTTCTACATATCTATACAATCGTTTATAGGAGAAAATCGTCACCTCCTCCATCACATTTCGGACCAACGACACCGCTTCGTCTCCAACGATGTCCAAAAAGGACTTCATTCGATCCTCCGAGTACACGGAATCTCCTAATTTCCATAAATCATCCACGTAACCGGAAACTGCTTCCACAGCATCCTCAACAGCGATCAGTTCATTTCTGATACAGAATTTATACATATGAATGGATAATCAAACCCCTGTTACGAATTAATGTAGAGGTAGAATCGCGACCGTTAATAAAGTTAATATTGTATACTGTAAAGGGTGTCCGAATATTAACAAGAGCCAATATAAACATTGTGAAACTAGATACCCAGTCAGTAGCGGTGGAGATATGTACCGGGATACCGGATAGAATTTGGACAGTTACGGTAGAGATCGTTGCGACGCGACAGTTACTCGCGGCTCGCGAATTCGAATCCGAGGGCCGAGGGTGGGTGGTTTATCGAGAGGTTTATTTAGTTTTCACGCGACCTAGCCACCGCGGCGCTCTCCAACTCGGCTCTAATGTTCCTCAGGGATTTTACAGCCTCGGCGTAAATGGTTTTGTCGTGCGAACGCTTCGCCTCCTGCCATCTCTTCCGCCAGTGATCCTCCTCCTCCATCACGGAAGTTGTGATCGTCGAGCCGAGTAGATTTTCTTCCAACTTCTTCAAGCACGAGGGGCTCAAACCGAAAGAACGCAACGTCGGGGCCCATACTTGACGCAGAGCCTCGATCAATATAGATCCTTTTCCGCTACCAGTGGACATCACCTGGACGAGATCGTGGAAATTCTTCTCCGTCACTTTTGCCTCTGTCAACTGTCAATTTTAACAGGGTAAGTCACATGCCAATATACATATAGACTGCGCGTTTTACGCATTTCTGACAAAATCGAGTAGGCGTAATTTCAAATAGGAAAAACATTAGAAGCACTATTATTTTCAACTTATTAACTCTCCGTCTGCAACATTCTTATCAATGTATGTATGGTGTATGTCCATATAAAGATTATACAAAATCAAAACAACTTATATCCAATCGATGATAACATTTCACAGAATTTATATGCAAATTCTGAAAAGTTTAATCAGCGTGCTTTTTAAAAAAGTGTCATTGGCAAAATATTGATTTTTTTTTATTTTAAAATGATTTGAATACAATAGTATTCTCTCAATTCTGTGTAATTTTCATTTGATCGTAACATGTAATAGCACAAAGAAAATTGTATTTCACAATAGTTTTGCAACAGTTCGCAATAAAAATGTAAATTTGCACAAGTCCCCATCGTCTAGCAATTTGATAGTCCTCGAAGTTGCTTTTGTATCGATCGCCGCTCCGCGCCGCGCCGAGCCGATCTTTACGCAAATTGATACCTCGGAAACTAGAATTTAAAGGAGCCTCATTTAATGAAAGTAGAGACTCCATTAATTTAATAGCTAATGGAAACGAGACTGCTACAAAAATCTTAATTAGAATTCTTATTTCACTATAAATCTATATGCACGGTAGAATTGCGTAATACGCATAGTTCGCTAATTATTCATTAACAATTTCGATTACCGGCTGCTTTGCATTTTAACGCAGCACTTTCAGTTTCAAAGTTGTTATTCACACATATAATATTCTTCGATCTGTAGAATAATTAATCGCATATTAATTGCTTATTACCAATCTATACGTGCCTGTTAAATAAACATTGGGTCGAATCATAAATAATTTACATTTCGCTGGCAATTTTATTAAATAACAATTCTATCGCGCGCGCGCGCGCGCAACCCATTCTTTATACACGTGTCATTTTTAGAAAAGAAGACTGATAAAGCAGATAAAATAAAATGAAAAAATTGATTCAATATACTTGCCGAATTTCATTTTAGTTTCTACATACATATATCATTTCTATTCGGTTGGCAAGAAAGTAATTTCGGTATTTTAAAGCGAAACAAAACTCAATTTTTTTCATTCAAACAATGAACTTTTACTAATGATGTAGACCTGAAATCGCACTTGGATCAGTTTTTGTCCGATAAGCACCAGAAGTTTTATGAGCGCAGAATTGTGAAGCTACCAGAAAGATGACAAAAGATCATCAAACAAATCAGTTTTATTGCACCATCAAATACCGAAATTACTTTCTTGCCAACTCAATAGATATATGTATATTAGCTCTAAAGGGATTAATTAACTACGCGTTTACCATAATTTGCAATGACCCGTTGCCATTCATTAGGCAGCTGCATAACAAATGAGTAGAATCGTAAACGCATCGTTATACAAATACATACACACTCCCCCTCACCCCCCCACCCCCCTCGTGAATTCGATAATGCCAGCAAAAAAAGTTGTCAGAAAATTAACTCGCCCCTCATTTGTTTACCAGGGAAATTCCCTCGCGACCCAACCATCGAACCTTCCCGTTGTACCGCCATTTTTGATTCAGATATTAAGTACCTTGAAGAAGACCAAGGTGTTTCTTCCAACAGTCAATTCGCTTCTCAATTGCAATCTCGCTTTGTCATCCTCGTTGTCAGCCGGCTGCGCGCACAGTATCCTGCACGTGGCTTTGTCCAAGAAATTGTCGAGCACCGATTCACCGTTGACAGTGACCTCGTGGTGGTGGTGGTGGTCGTCGTCGTCGTCGTCGTCCTCGAGGGAAACGCCGAAGAAGTGGCCCGCGGTTGATACTATCAGCGATCTACGTTTGTCAACGACCACCATTTTTCCGACGAGCGTAATTTCACCGTTCGTGTCGCAAATGCACCGGGTGCTTTACGCCGCTACACCATAAAACTAAACAACAAACCTAACGTCCTTGCGTGCCGATCGTTTTTGTCGTCATGACAACTACCTGACAACACAAGCCAGCTGTCAGGGAAGTCCACGTGGTGGCAGCGGCAGCAGCGTAGCTCGAATAAACACGAATTAACGGGGAAAACGGAAAACAGCCATAATAACCCAGACCAAACCAAGGGTTAATAGGTTGAAAATAAAATAGGTGACGGTCATTTGAAATTCCTCTAACGTTAGTACTGTTGTAAACTATACCTATACCTATTCCTATTCCTTTTCCTTTTCCTATTCCTATTCTTATACTATAAAAAAATGCTCCTGCCCAGAGGGTAATTCAGGATTTCGACGAGAAATAAAATGACGTGTATTCGTTAAGTATGCAGAGAAGCGTATGCTGTAATATTTATGACATATTTATGGCTGTAATATTTGACGCGCGTGGTATGGAGCGATTACGTCGCCGATCTGCGGAAAATTGATTGTTCTATACTCTATACGAAACAATGCCGTTAGTCGTGAACTGTTCCAGAGGGTCCGATAGCCACTGTTTCTCTCCATTGATCGTTAGTTGTAATTCTAACGAGCGATCAGTTCTTTGATCGCGCAGGCCATTTGCTGCGCTGCGCTGCGCGCCGGCCGGAAGTATGCATGGTCAGTTGATAGCGTATGCACGCGAGCGCATAAATCGGCCTCGGCGTACGTCGCGCGTCGCGCGTCGCGCGTCGGTATGTACTCCGATTGCTTATTCGAGGCGTGGATGCCAACTATACCCTGATTATGCAAATATTCGACGATAATAACATTAACAATGCCGGCGACTTCGCGCATGCGTGAATCCACCGTGCCTTCTATCATTGTGGCTCTCGGATTCGCAGACCTCTCTTAAACTGTTAACGATCGTTATTCCTCCCAAAAGCCATTTCTGCAAAATACCGTTTGCGGTGGCAGATTATTATTATCGTTATATTTCTGTGAGATTTTCTATCTGGTACACGCTTTCTTTATCTAAAAATCTAACAATCATATGACAAACAATTTGCCTGCATATGTACACCGTTTCTGGTTCCCCAGACCGAAAGGATGGCAACCGATGGGAGATAAAGTATCGAATTAATTCGAACCGTTTCGGGCCATGTATCGATTAATCGTAAGTGGGTAAGAGATCGTCGACGTGCGACGCGCGCCAATCGAATCGCATAAATCTCTCCCCGGAACGGTAGGTATTATTTTCAGTATTAAATTTGAAGCCTCCGCGGGCAACACGGGAACGGTTTCTGTTGCTCTCTTTCTCTCTCCTTTTTTCCTTCTTTCTTCCGGTTTCTCCGATATTCGCGGAGATTCGACTTTCATTGGACCCTTTCAATCTACGCTATCTAGCCCCGGCGAAAAAGTCTGATTTATTTCTCGATATCGAGGAATAAATGTCTGAAACCGAGAGCAGAGCCAGAGATTGCGGGCAACAGGCGACGCGACGCGACGGTGGAAACTCCGAAATGGAAACGGTATGTCGCGCGTCGCGTCGCGTCGCGTCGAGTCGTGTCGATTCGCGAACGACCGCCGCAGATATTTTTGCAGTGACGCGGGCTTTGGACATTCGCTAATTGCCCGTAACCACGGTGTCAATCGGCGATTGTCGCCGCGTGCTCTCGCAAATACGCCATACGCCATAGCCCGATTCGAGCTTTGAAATAATTCTCTTCAGAGATCGAAAGAGTTCTAGAACTCTTTAACAAGTTCCACACCTTCCAAAACGGTTGTCGGCAATTTTTTTGTCGGATTTGTTTGAAATAGAATTGTCCTGATTTACCAAGCTTTTATAAACGTTCAAGGACCATATTAATCAATTCTGTTTGATCATGTTCGATTCCAATATAGTCAAACTTAGAGCGCAGGTCGAGGAAAAGGAAAGAATCGAGGATTATACGAGCGCCTTGGATCTTCTTTCATCGAAAGAACGGAAATTTAAAATTCACGCAACAAGTACTTTCAATTGCGCGAGATCCAGTGTGAACACGGGCGACGACAATGCAACGACGAAAACCGTATATCCGATGGGCCGATGGGAAATCAGTGGTCGTCGATCGTCGCGTCGCGTCGCGTCGCGTCGTTCCAAATCGCACGAGGAAGTTCGTGCCTGAGAGCATCAAGAATTTTTTGAAACGGCAAGTTAGATTGAAAATCTAACCTGATCTTTATCTCTGCCACCGAAAAAGTGGTCCGTTGCGTGGGCGAAGAGTAATCAAACGGCCACGTGGTCTTGTAATCGGTGACTAGTGACTACCGACGCGACGAACGCGGACGGTGAAGTGCTGCCATAAAGTAAAACGTGGTACAGGGTGGCCGATAAGTCTGCTTCTCTCGTTCAACGTGTATAAATAACTCTCTTATTTTCTAATCATTTACGCTTTGATCTTGGCTCGATTTACCGCTGTACAACGTTCTCGCTAATTCCATTTATTCGTCTTCGAATTTATTCATACGGCCCACCACTTGTTTTTCAACCTGTATAGCATTTGTCTGTTCGATTTGCGCGGACATTTTACGCGAGCTGGAGAAGATCGTTGGTATTGGTCGAACCAAGGCCGCGTTCGCTTGACGATTTTCCTTGTTGTTTGCAAGGAGTGTTAAGGAACAATTGGAAATAGATGGCGCGCGGCGCGATAAAGTAGACTCCGAAGAAGAAAACATTGAAATATTACCTATTAAACTTTTCGCAACTGACGGGGTGTATTTGAAACGGTTGTAACAGGGTGTACCAAGAATAGGATCCAAACGCTTTCAAGAATGCAATCCTTTTGGAACTCGAATTTTCCTTTGTAGTCGCACACAAACAAAGTACATATGTACATAGTCGCTCTAAGCAATGTTTCGGCCAGGTTTGACGAGGATCTAGAATGCGCTTGCGGCTTCGGGTCGCGTTAGTTTCTGTTTCTGTGTCTGTTTCCGTTTCCGTTTCCGAGGTGTTTTAACTTTTAACCAGCCCATGCAGCAAGTAGTATCGGCAACGTAGCGATAGATCGTGGAACGCGCGAGCATGGATCGCCGCCGCACCGCGCCGCGCCGCGTGGATCAGTCGAGCCGCGAACGTCGATCCGTGCTCTTTCTCTCGCGTGTGCGAAAGAAAAACACGCAAACTGGTACCTGGTACCGTTCTCGAATAGTCACGATAGTCTTCGCGCTTGAAACGCATTCGTCGGACTGTGAAACGTTCCAGGTGAGTTTGCCCGGGTCGATTTTTACACTTGCACCGTGATCCATCGTTTCGCGAACGACCCAGCCTCGACGGAAGAATTTTCGTGCTCCGACAGCCATCTTCGATCGCTGGGCGATTTGCGTTCTAAATACGAATAGTGTTCTCCGAAAGGAGCGGTGCATAGCGCTGTCAAAATTGCTAGCTCGACCAAAACATTTTCACTTTGTTCGTCATAGAAATTAATACAACTATACACGTAACGCGAGTTCCTTGAACATAAGAGATGTCTATTGTCTATTAAGAATAGACTCCTACAGATTTGAACGCGCATAGCGCTTTTTATCCTTTTAGAGAAATGAAATGGTTCGTGGAGCAACGACAAGTGAACGGAGATCAAGGTGAAATACACTCCAACGATTCAAGATATTTCTTCTTCTCGCTAGTTTAATAAACTAATCATTTTTTCTGTATTTATTTTCTTTTTAAAACAAGTACTTCACAGAAGCCTTCGGCCTCTTTCCTTTTCCAATTGTTTATTTGATTTATTTGTGTAATCAATGGGGGACAAGTTGGTGTACATAGATAAAGCATGGCTACTACACCTATCGGCGTACCACACCTCAGAAATCGAATAACGATTTACCACATGATTAGAATTTATGTCCGACTGCATTTTGAATGGTTCTGCCATCCTTAGATTATAATATGCGATACTCGCGCAAAGACATCAAGATGTACATAGGTCAACGATTAAAAAGAGCTTTTTCGGCGCATCGCGCGTCGCGCGTCGCGTTGTTGCTAAACTCGCCGACATAGTCGGCGCGACGACGACGGAAGCCCAGAAGTTGATAACCCGAACGATTAGTTTTCCAACTAAGTTGCTCGAGGTTCGAAACGCGACTATTTTTGCGCACAGTCATTATGCAACGAGGAAACGAAACATTCTGCCGTGTTTTATCTCGATATCGAGAAACCGTGAACGAGTTCTGCTTTTTCCTTCTTTTTTCTTCGCAAACACTCGCGCGTTTGCCGCTTGTCAACACAAGCTTTCGCGCGTTATGCACGCTGCGCACTGCCGTGCAAAATTAAAGAATCGCTAAATTTCGCGCGTTACCGGCGCGGCGCGGCGCGGCGCGGCGGCCATATTTCATTCGAACCGTGAAAGCGGAGCATAACAGCGAAACAAGTGTAGGTCACGAATCAGATACTTCGCGGCCGGCTGCGATTACGATACGATAAAGTGTAATCAAGCCACGGCCCGAGGAGGACTGTCGTGTCGGCTAACGAGTTGAGAATTCGCGAATCAGCGACACCGATTCGCCTTAGCGATTTTCTCCGAGCTGATCGACAACTATTCTAACCGCGACCGCGCACGGTTCATTATATCCGAGCAATTTAAGGCTTCGCAATTCTCATTGTCAGTGGAATTATAACGGACGAGATTTCTATAAGAATCCTGCTACTGTTCTCGATGAAACATATTAATTCGATAATACTCGTCCTAGTAAAAAATGGGCGATTACGGTTAGTAAATTGTAACTAGCCTGCGGATCTTTATGCAAAATAAAAATTGTCTGCATCGGAAACAGAATACATTTAAAAAATTCCTTGTCTTCTTTAACATCTGTTTTAAAGTAAGTGTAAGTCACTGTACTATGTTAACACGGTGACACGATTCTTTGGTCTATCGTTAACCCTGCAACGCTCGCGAAAATATCAGCGATTCTTTGTTTTTCGTTTTCGCGAATTGGGAGCTTCTATCGGTCAAACGATAGCGCAATCTTTCCCCTTTATCGTCGATTCCAACAGCCGGCGATTATTATTCGCGGGTCGTTTAGCGTTCTGCTGATTTTGCTGACAATGAGAGGACGTGGGTGCCACGAGCTGGTTTATCAAAAGAGGATAGTGTGTGCGTGCATTTATCTCAAAAACGTTTCGGTTCTCTCACTATTTCGAGCGATTTCGAATTTTTAGAGCAGCTTCGTCGACATGGTACGTACGTAGGTACAGCTTGTCAAATCTAGCATTGCGGCTGACCAGAACATAGGCATGCGCAGACAAAAACAAAGACCGCACATGACGAGAGAAGGATGCAACATCTGAACGGTAAAGTACACACCTCGTCAAAAGTGCGTACTATCCATTATTTCTTACAGCAGTAAACATACGAAACAACTGTTTATATGTTTCTGTGAATACACTTGTGTCACTTTACTTTTTAACTGGACTGTCGCCGCGTGCATCGCTTGACAGGTGACGATCAGTTGCGAGGCTCGGCCTACCTACCACTGCGCAGCGGGGACATTTCCCCTTGCGGGGGACATTCACCCGAAATGCTAGATTTGACAAGCTGTACTATACAAATCTTTAGACAAATTTGGTGATTTTCATTGGATTTATCATTCCTCATAGTCATTATATGCTAGTCATTCACCCATACTCCATTCCGTACGTCGTTCTTTTTACCAACTACTTTTAGCAACTAATTGATTTTACTACCACCATATCTAATATTCTCATATATTTATGGTACATATATGTAGTATAATACAATTTAATAGACCATTTAATATTTTAATATACTATTTTTTCAATATTCCCCATGATAATAAATGGTTCACTATACATAATTCTATTTTCAACCTGTTTGTAGTATTGATTTTCTTACAAAGAAAAATTTATCGATACACAGGGACATTCACAGAGTTACGCGAGCTCAGTTGACATTGATAACCGTGTCATTATCAAGTACGTTTCCATTGTAATGAACAACTGACTCTCTCTCTCTCTCTCTCTCTCTCTCTCTCTCTCTCTCTCTCTTCCTCGTGCAAACCAGCAATTAATTGTCAATGGCCTGGAGTTAACTGAACTGCGGCGATTTATTCCCGATCACGTTAGAATTAGACATTTTCTCTCGTTTCGAAATTGCCTATTTTTTTATTAACCTACACGTTTACTCCCCAGGCTTTGTTAGTATGTATGTACTACATTACTACATCATCCGATATTAACGGACTCCAATTCTGTACGCAAAATGAAAGATTTCTGCGTCTCTGCCGGTACAGTATTTTAACTGATCTGTCACTCGATGCACAAGATTTTTATTTTGCACACAAATCCGTAGTCTAATCGTTACAAGTTAATCGAAAATTATTGAAATAAAAAGAAAACTGTACACTGCACAAGAGAGCTCGATATAGAATCCAAGAGTGCAATCGACACCGCGCACCGGTTTACTCGATCATCGACGAGTCGCGCGTCGCGCGTCGCGCGTCGAGTGCGTTATCTATGTGTGATACGTGCGACGATAATTGCCATTTTTTAGTGAACCATCGGAGCCACTGTCACAGTTATCCGTTGGTCAACATTATCTCGTTTATGGGATTATCGAGTTCCTCTAATAACGCTTCTCTCTATCCGTGTCACAGAGTATAACAGCGTAATTGTTGTACACCGTGGTCGGTTCAAGTGTTAACTACTGCAAATTCTAGCGTGCGTTTCCTTAAATTGAATGAACGAATGGCTAACAATAGGCGGCAAGGTTTCGGATGACTGACACTGGTCGCTATCTACTATGTACTCCCATTAGAAAGCAGAATGCTGTTTCTTCCATTTCTCACGTCCCACTTTCAAGAAAGTCAAGCGTATTGTCTATAATGCAATCCTAATTTTTCTTTGCAAGGGAACAGAGCATATAGTCTCTACATATATGTAATATAGTTCCATTTTTCTGATTGCAAGAAAATTTTTGTTAGCAGAGAAGTAAACAATACATACATACACACCTCTCAGAAATTTGTCAGTGCAAGAAAGTAAAGCATCGAATGCATAAAAATACGTTTTTAAAAATACTGATATACATGCACATACAGATACAGATACAAGTAATCGATAAAAATAGCAAATTTTCTGTAAACAAAATGAAATTTAAGACATTGAAGCGCGTGTTGCGCCGCGCATGTTTGTGAATAGCGAAAAAGCTCAGAAAATTGGTGACAGCGGCGCGGCGGCAGTCTGTTCGATCTGAACTGGCATCTGGTTAATCAGCTGCCCCATTTATTAAGCTGGTGCTTGTGCAATCGTAAAAGACAGAAGTTTTCTGTCAGTGGATGCTGAAAGAAACGGGGAATCGTGCCGCGCAATTAGCAATGAATCACACGCCGCGCATCTAAACGATCGTAGGAGCAGTTGCGTCAAAAGAATTTTGCTGTTTGTCTCTCGTGAATCGAGGAACGGCTGGCTGTCTCTCGATACTTTAAACTTTCAACTTTCAACTTACTTAAAACGCTGCTCTTCTTTTTCAAACGATCGTTCCTCTACGACTCTACGAACAACCAAACATTACTCGAAAATCCTTCCTGATCGCTCGCAATTGCCAGACTACAAAAGTTTGTGCAATTTTTCATTTTTCTACGCGAATTTCTTCAAAATAGTATTATTTTCAGTAGAAATAGTTAGTCTGCGGATTTTCATGCGTTCACGGTGTATATCCGAATTTTTCAAATTCAAATACGCGTGCACTCGTAAAGGTTAATATTTTTATTTAATTTTGACCACAACGAATGTTTTAGGCAATTAAATACCAGTGTTTTTATTTTTAAATTAAGGTTCCAGTTGGAAATTTAAGGACGAAAGATGTCTGACCCTCCGGCAGGCAAAGGACCACCAAGCTTGATAACTATGGTGTTTTCAACCCTCGTGCACATACTTTTACTGGCGCCAGTGATATACATCATCAGTCTTGCCCTCTCAGACGGCAGATACAATATACTTTTCTCTTGGCACCCCATCTGCATGAGCGTCGGGGTAAGTTTGCATAAATAATACCTCGACATTCTACATCCTATTTTGCAAAATGTGCACTCATTCTGTAGCTAAGAAATATTATTTTCCGCATTTCTAGTCATCAGTCGATAAAAGCGAAGATTTCTGTTCGATTTTCGATTAGCCTTTATTTACGCACACATCAGCCACAGTGCATGTATGTATGTATGTATGTATGTATGTATGTATGTACGTGCAATCTAATAATGATAAAACCGAGAAGCGTCACGAATTTTTACGATTACATGATTATTTCGCGATTCCCTTTTTTCATTGGTTCTTCATTTTAACAGGCTTGCTTTGAATCGAAAGAAAAAATTTACGTAACTGCATATGTTACGTCGAATGCATACGAGAGGAATTTATTGCAACCATACGGTTATGAAACGTGTTTACACTGGCAAATGTTCACCTTCTCGGGGAAAAAGAAAATTTTTCCGCGTCTCAAAACGCAAAGAATTTCTCGCTGCGTGAAAAGTGTTTTCTTTCGAAGCACAAGGAATCCAATTGAAAAATCCAGTTGATTATTATTTAGTATATCTTCAACTATGGTCTGCGCCGAAAAGAAAGTATCGTTTTACAAAATTGTTTTAATATTTGCCGAAGAAGGAACATCGTATAAAAGAAAATGATCGAAGAATGTATAACGAGCACCGATACGAAAAATACGCGAATATCGATAGCGAACATATATATGTACCATACATATGTACGATATATATGTTAATACCGAATTCCAGAAATGATCGAAAACTATTATGTATAACATAATCTTCCCTGTAGATCGGTCTGCTGATAATGGAAGCAGTGTTCAGCATTTCCGGCGAGGCGTATCTCGGCCACAAACTCTCAAGACCGAACCGAGTAAATTTGCACTGGATCCTGCACACGGTGGGCCTGATTCTGATCGCGATCGGTCTGGCGATCATCGTCGCGAACAAGATGAAGAATTCGGGACAGCATTTCGCCACGCCTCACTCGATTCTTGGCCTGATCAGCATCATCCTAGCGTTCCTGACCGCCGGTTTCGGCATCGTGACCAACAACCCGAAGTGGCTCTATCCTCGTGTCAGGCCAGTTCTACTGAAGATCGTGCACGCGTTCGGTGGCATCGCTGTCACTATACTACTGCTCGCTTCTATCATAACGGGTACCTATACCAGGTGGTGGCCGGGCAGTGAAACCGGAAGGAATTTGGTGTTCGCGTCCCTTTTCTTCGCAGGATTTTTCATCCTACTGAAACCGATTCTCGGAGCTGTCTCCAGGAGCAAAGTCGTCTTTGGTCCACCCCCCACCACCGCGTAATTGTTATTAGCTTAAATTGGTATTGGTACATATGAAATGTCCGACATGTAACAGTATCGCGTTAAGCAAACGTCACTTTTCCATTATGCGTATTCGTTATGCATCGCATAATCGGCATAATGTTATCGTCGATATACATATAATATTTCTTTTTCTTCTTTGACTCGCGTATGAAAAGCATTTGCGGCAATCACCATTAAAGATCAATAAATAATTATAAATAGGACATTTCATCTGCAACAACCTAATACTAATCAATTATGCCAGGGGAAGAGATTGATCTGCTAAATATGGAATAATGCACGGTCTACCCTACCGTCTATTATAAATTATTAAAAATTTATGTAGCACGAGAAATCGTAGACACTTTTTGCGATCCATGGGTCGTTTTTGAGATGATTATATAACTATACTGTGTTCAAAACTCGCGCGGTTACAAATCGATCGAGAAGTACTCTGTTCACCGCGATGTCTTACAATTAGATTCCATTAGAGATTAGAGATTCAAATAATAATACATAGTATGTATATCGATTGAGAAACTCCGAATCTGGCTCAACTCGCGGCTCGCGGCATCGATAACTTGCATTTCCGTACACCGTACCGTAGGCGTAGACAAACATATACGTGTTAGGTGTTACAGGTTACAGTTATAATATGGGACACGTACCATCAGATTATACATGAAAGTATTGTACATGATATCGCGACTGACACGTTGTCGGGCCAAATCGCTTTAACTTCAAGTATACATATATATTTGGTACTTCTTTTCTGGAAGTTTCGAGGACACGAACGATGCAGTCAATGGCGGATTATGCATATATACATATACATATATACATATGTATATATGTATATATATATGTATACCTTGAACGAAGCCAAAGTGTTTCAAACTTGGCTAGAATTTTACATTTCTGAGGTTAAGAAGTGTTTACTGTCACGAAGAAAAATATCAACACACAGCTAGCTTTTTAACTATATAACTTTTACATAATTTATATAGTACAATCTTGTAATTTATTTAATATTTTCTATGTGGTCTGTTACCTGTTACAGACATAATATTTATAATTTCTAAATTAACCGGGTAAAAGCCAGTTTAACCCTTTATTTACGGAATTTCTTAAAAGTTTCATAATTTGCGTGCTAACTTTTTTAAATATACTTAATGTAGGTGCAAGTAAACGCCCTGTAGCACAATTTTCATTATGGAAAAAATCCCAACCTTGAAATAGTATTGTACATATGTAATTTTATAATATGAGCTCATAAAGTTCATAACATGTCAAATTTTACATTATAATTAATTAACAATAATAACTAAAAATTATAACTTACCAAAATGCGAAACAAATAGGTATTTTATATACATATGCAAACTGCAAACCACGGTGCATTATTGCAAATGCGCAAATCTTCTAGGCATCCATCTTGGCCTTGCTTCATCTTGTAAATGCGAGTGATGCCCACTTGGACTCCGACCGATTGGACACGTCCCGATTGGACGCGTTCCTTTTGGACTCCGTGCCGATTCGACTCGTGCCGATTGAACTCGTACCGTTTGGACGCCGTGCCGATTGAACTCGTACCGTTTGGACGCCGTGGCGGTTGGATTAGTTATTCTCTTTTGTAAAAACACGTTATATCCTCACACACAAGAAACACATAAAAAAACCACATAAAAATTTAAATTCAGATCCAAATTGAATAGATTCCAAATCATATTTAACTATATATTTCACAATATAACTATATATATCACCATATGTAAACTTCGAAAAGCAATGATTATAAAATTCGCGGCGTCCAACGATTATAAAATTTCCGGC
Organism: Lasioglossum calceatum; assembly: GCA_963966675.1. Taxonomy (NCBI): domain Eukaryota; kingdom Metazoa; phylum Arthropoda; class Insecta; order Hymenoptera; family Halictidae; genus Lasioglossum; species Lasioglossum calceatum. The sequence continues at coordinate 96,529 of OZ016551.1, read as the reverse complement.
GTCCAACGATTATAAAATTTCCGGCGTCCAAACGTCACGAATCCAACCGCCACGGCGTCCAAACGGTACGAGTTCAATCGGCACGGCGTCCAAACGGCACGAGTCGAATCGGCACGGAGTCCAAAAGGAACGCGTCCAATCGGGACGTGTCCAATCGGTCGGAGTCCAAGTGGGACACCCCCAAACACAACAAATTCCAACAATTGAAGAACGAACTTCATTCAAGTGACCTTCAAACTTACGGGACTTATACGTCCCGTCCGTAAATAAAGGGTTAAGCGTCTGTATATTTTTATTTTGTTAACGACAAATGTAACATAGTTAAGTGTAAGTATGAACGCCAATAATAATAATCCGTCACTGAATAGAATATATTATTGTTTTATATAAATACATGCGATTAGATGTATAGTTTGTTACTTAAATTTTTATATATTCCATCTTTCAACAGTTGCTCGAAGAAACTGTTCCCGCAGTCGAATTACCAAAAACTGATTACAAATTGCTGAGAATGTTCGTTAAGGTTCACTATCCTCCAGGCAGTATCTCTTTCCATTACCATTATTGTGTTCAGCGTGTTACCAACGTGTATTCCACCGAACGTATAACGCACTAAAAGAAAAAAAGGAAAAACAGTGTCGAAGACAAGCAAAAATCGTTTCGCTAGATTTAATTTACATTACATTAGTAGTATTTATAAGAACGACTGTTTACCAAAAAGCAGAAAGAAAAAGAGAGAGATTAGAATGTAACGTTAACGTAATTCGATCTAACCTAATTCGATAATTACACGCGCATCAAATATACATATTATATATATATATATGTATAGAATTTACATAATGTATATACATCCTCCGCAAAATGCAATGTACATGTAGATAATACAAATTTCTTATTTTTCTTTTCGTTGTTACTGGACTGTGGATTTTCTGCATTTATAACAAAAACGAGTAAACCAAATACAACAAAAATTTTTCAAGTATTTCAAGGTGATGTTACACTCTTTTCAACTAATTACAATTTTTAAAATTTACGATTATAGAGAAACAAGAAGTACATACATTGTAAGAAACACAATATGTAATATGTTGTACGAAATTTTTATTATGTGTCCGAGTTACACTTGTACTCGTATCTTCGGACAATACATGATTGAAACCATTGTTAAATATTTACAATAATCCCTAATGTAATGGCCAGTTGGAATATAAAACGTGTATATAATAATTTATCGGTACTTAATTGTAACGCATTTTTAACGATCATTGTACAAAATAGTATCAGTCTCTTCATTTCTTTGTAATTCATGAGTAAACGTTACTTAAACGTGTAACATGAGATTCGAAGGCACCGATGTGATGTTTTTTCAAAAAATGTTTGAATCCTAAAAAATTTCAATATTTCGACATTTAAAAAATATACTCCCATAAGCGTTCCCGGTGACTGGTGACGGTAAAATCGAGTAAAAGAATACCTATAAACAGGTGGAATAATCCTTCTTTCAGCGGAAATAGATCCTGAAGTGTCTTCAACAGCTTGTCCAAATTACTCGTCTTTGTATACTCCTGTATCATTTTTGCAAATATCTTATACTTATCCTCCGATAACGAACGCTTCACCTAAAATTATATTTGACGTGTATTAGACATAATTAAATATTTTTAACTTGAAAACACTTTGGGCAGAGATACCTCTTTCAGATACGTTTTCCCCAAAAGTTTCTTATCGGTATCGTTAGCAGGCTCTTCGATCGGTTTTGAATCATTTTCATTTTTCGCGTCTACGCTCGAACAATTCGAGGGACCGGACAAACATGTATTGAATTCTACCGGTAACATTTTTATTTTTCTCTTTTTAGCAAGCGGTTCGCTGGTATCTTTCGTTAGCTCGCACGTAGAATAATTCTGTTTCAATTTGCAAACGCTAAAATTAATAACAGGCTTCGATTCTGTTGCTAGAAGCTCGGAGAAATTTTTCTTCTTATTTTCAGTCGACTTGCTGCTAATCTGTTCGCTGTTATCGCTATACGAATTTATATCGAAAGTATCTTCTTCTTCTTTTGGACGAGTTAATTCGAGTTTTTGTTTCGAAGCATTTTTCGCAGTTCGGGTTGCAGTTGCGTCGAATGTAGCTGTTGTCGCAGCAGGTAACGATACGCTGCTAGTGCTACTACCCCTCGGTCCCGTAGCTGGTTGTGGCAACTAAATAGATAAATCAATTCTGACTAGACTGCGGATCTTTACGCTATGGTATTTGCTTTCCGAAACTAATCAAACTTACCGTATATTCCGCGTACTTGAAGAAATCTCTTAAATTTTTTGTAATCATCCCAAAATTGGTAAATCTTTTAATATGAGGCCTCAACCAAGTAGACAAATTCTTTTTAAAGTTTTCGTTGTCGAACCTACAATCGCACAGTATTATAGCGCCGTAATCGTTTTTGTGACGTATAATTCGTCCGATGGCCTGATTAACGGCTCGCGATGCTTCCAACTGATACCATTGTTGTCCGGACAAGGCCTAAACAATGAACAGTATATTTCTAATAAGTTCACGCTCAATCCTTGACACGCTGAAACTAAATTAATGAGTTTGTTACTTCTTTGTTGCTGCTTCTCATCTCTTCCAAATATCGTTGTTTTAATACTACTCTCGGGTCCTTCAATGGCGGAAACGGAAGACCGGTAATTAAAACGGCTCTGCCGTTCGCATCTGCAAAATCGAGACCTTCGCTTACTTTTCCACGACAAACTGCCATGAAAATTGCCCCTTTGCAGGTAGGATCTCTAATCTTTTCGCAATACTCGACCATTACGTTTGTAAAACCGTCCTTGTATTGTGGTTCCACGTATATGGCCTGATCAATGAAATATAATTATGACATATGGTACACTCTCAAATATACAATATAAAACAACATCGTATACAAATACTAAAAACAATTACTTTACGTTCCGCGATTTTTGTCCACAATCCTGTATTTTGCCATTCTTCTCGACATTTTCTCATTATTGGATAGGAAGGGAAAAATACTAACAGTCCGTGAGGTATTAGACAACTGAAATTAAATATTGTTCGGCCGAGAGATCCAATGTATTTTGGATCATTCCTGAAAAATGATAAGTATGAATCGCGCAACACGTTCCACACACAAAACGATCAACTGTACCATATATCGTATGTCGTATGAAACTTTTGTACGATACCTCGTGTTGAAGGAAGAATTTAGCGCGTAACCATCGGGACCTTGACTAAGAACACCCACGCAGACTTGATCTCCTTTTACTATGTGTGGATTTTCCAATTGCACGTCGATTGGTATTCCGAGTTCGGATATGAAAGGTCTTAAAGGGGACAATGTACCGCTCGTTAGAACTATCGAGCGTGCACCTTGCTCGAGTAACTGCTGCATACTGCATAAAAATATGCACGTTACGCATTTTTATATACGAGCGCATAAATATAATTCTAATAATACTACTTTTACCTGAATCCCGGGCTGAAACACCAATAACTAATCACTTTGCCCTCGTTCTTTAAAGTTTTCTTTGTCTCCCAAACATCATTTTTATGAGTTTTTTTCAGTTCCTCTACTTGAATGTACACTTTATAACACTGCTTGATCTTTTCTCTGTATCGCATATTATTACTATTGTTAAACGCTATTCTTAATAGGTCACTGAATTTTTGCAGCGCATTACCTTTCCTTGCAAACGGAGATGTGCTTGTGGTTGTTAAATATAGAACAATTTTGTCTAGTTTCTCGGTCACTAGTTGTTCCTTGCCGTGCGTTATCTACGAAGACAAATTATCAAAGACAAAACAACATTGGAAATATATTATCGAAACTACGATAACTAACTTGAGCCTTCTCGAATAACTCAAAGATGTAGCCACCGGGATGCGTGTCTCCCTCGTCGCGTCTTACAATTTTTATTGCGTCGATTGCTTTTTCCAGTTCCAGAAACATAGCTTTCAAAATACACAAATCATCGGCGGTAAAATCTTTCTGTACATTTCCAGAATTCTCCATCGAGAAATCAGTTTCTTGAACATTTTTAGCCATGTCTTCCATCACTGCTGTTATCTCGTCGATGCACATCGCAACATCCGTACTACATAACTGCAAAAATATTCCATTAAATTCTGTAAAAAACTTTTATCGTCATATTAATATATTACCTGCACCGATGCTGCCTCTTCGCATATTTTCTCAACATTGTGTGCTTCGTCTAACAGAATAACATTGTTTTGCAAATCTATGCCTTGGGCTTTTCTTGCTTTTGGGTCTAATAAGTAATTATATGGCATAAACGTTATATCTGCATTCTGTTTTAGTTCTTTAGATAAAAAGTATGGGCAACATTTGTGCTTCTGACCAGCTTTCACTAGATCCTCTATATCCAGCACTTCCTGTTTGAAAAGGGGATCTTCTTTCCTAAAAAAAAACGAATTTCCGCGTATGATTGCTGGCGAGTCTTTTTTACCGATTGCAATAAACGACTGGCCAGCGTTTATTAGCATTTTACCTTGTCTCAACATTATTATAATAAGGACACGTCCTAGATTTCACTTTCAAATGACACATGTGTATCTTATTGGAAGAGTTAATCTCTTTAGAAACATCTGGGTGAATGCAGAGCTGATCTCTGGACCCTAACACAGCTGTGCTCAAATGCTTGTAAGCAGTTCTTTTCAACTCTTGCATCGCCTGCGACAATTGCGAGTGTGTTCTGGACGCGTAGATAATTTTCGGGGCTGCCCAAACGAAGCTCGGCGAAGGCTCCGAGTCACCTGTAGCTCCTTTGAGTTCATTGCTTAATTTGTTGAAGAAGTGTCCTCCAAAATTCGGTTTCTCTATTGCCCCGACTAGAGCTTGCGCTTGCAGTTGAGCTTTCTTTGTTAGCAACCAACTTAGGGACGAGCACAAGAGGCAAAGCGTTTTACCTGTACCTGAAATGTTAATACCGATTCATTATCACGACCGGATCGAGTTCTGATCGTTTAAAAAATTTTTCATCTTTTCCGATTAAATTATTCACTTTTTCCTGTGATCAAAATTATTTTCTCTTCTTTCTATCTACAGTTTCTGATATATTTCTCATTAGAGCATTATAAAAACGATAAAAATAATAATATTGAAATGTATGTACCTGTCGGAGATTCTAATACACCGTTTTTACTATTCTGAAGACATTCTATTACTTTCGTCATGTAATCTTCTTGAACAGAATACGGTTTAAAAGGAAAATTTACAATGACATTGTTAATCGTCACCTCGGGCATTATAAGTTTCAGAAAATATCGAAAAATCCTTTATCGTATATAAAAAATTCCGACCGATTGACACGAGCAGTGACACCGTCTTACCGTCTAATTTATGTACTTACTATTTAAATACTATTTACTCCTACTCATTCCCGCCAAATTCCAAAGTTAACCAATACAAGTGATATGTACGACATACGAGACACGAGATACGATACGCATTCAATAAACTAAATACACACGTTTATAAAAGCAACGTCAGTAAAATGATATAACGTTATATAAAAATTAGCATGAATGTCCGATAAAATCTTCGAATTCGTCGCGAATACATATATGTATAAATTTGAATTTTGATTAGTGCTGATCGATGTCGCCTATCCTATCGCCAAATTATCGCCCGTTTCGAATAACTCATTTTCAAGTGGCAATTGCACGCGCAACGGGGAGAGAATTATTCGCATTCGATTGCAAAGTAGCCAAGATTAGGTTAGTCGCGCATTCGCTAATTTAGTGGCCGACCGACTGGACTGGACGGCGCGACGAGGCGAGACTGGGCGAGACCAGGCGAGACAGAGACAGGTTCGTTTCGATTAGGTTTGTATTTTTTTCGAAATTATATTTCCCATTTCTCCGCGAGAGAGAGCTTTGATTTCCCCGCTAATCTTGCAGAATTCGAATTAGCAAATAGAAATGTCCGATTCGCGAGTATTTCGAGTGAATATGTGCACCGTAAATTCAACAGCCGCTGCAGCAACCATGGTTACAGCAGTTCATTACGGTTACAGTGGTAATCAGTGGCAGAGAGTATCTCTGTCAGTGGTTACCAGTGGTTACCGACCTGAAAATTGGGCCTCGATCAGCCTCGATCAACCACTTGACGAAAGTCGAACTATTTACTTACATATATGCATATATTACTCGTAAATTCTGTCTTGCGATTTTGCATTCGTTCGATCAATTCAACTTTCTAACTAATACAATACATATATGTACTATTTACACACGTTATGTACATAGATTTAGATACACAAATCGAACGAAAACGAACTATTAATAGTTGTAAAGGAAGTTTTCACTTTCCTTCAAGAAAAATTGATTCGCCTACGGCGTACATATACATAAATGCATAATATAAATGTTGAGACTATAACATTTTTTTTCTTTCGCATTCTATTTAAGTTTGATAAGAGGTCGTTGTCGCAAAGATATCCGCACACATACAGTCATAAATATAATCGGGAATCGGGAATCGGGAAGAATTCGTAGACCTACATATATGTATTTATATATAAAGTGTATCGTTTGTGTGCGAACAATAGCAGCGTTAATTTCCGTGCAATTTCCTCGTTGTAAGCTTGAAAATTGACTTTTATAAATATTTGCCATTCGATAACATTTTTTCAGTGTCAAGTGAGAATTTACAGCTTGAAAAAAAATGCGATTAGTCATCTGTGATACGGTAGATCATGTGGCAGAATGGTCTGCCAAATACGTTTTGAAAAGAATCAATGATTTTCAACCGAATGAAGATAAATATTTCGTTCTTGGTCTTCCAACAGGTATGTTCTCTACTAGTATTACATTAATATAATTTTCTTCCAATTTGTTCAAAGAAAAAGAAATTGTTTATGGATAGAATGTCATTTCCTATACATATATACCATATATTTATTATATTTTATGAAATTATTACGACGAATCTTACCTGCTATTTACTATTTATCATTCAGGTGGAACACCTTTGGGAATGTACAAGAAACTTATAGAGTACTGCCAAGCGGGAAAGCTTTCTTTTAGATACGTAAAGACGTTTAACATGGACGAATACGTAGATCTGCCCAGAGATCATCCAGAGTCTTACCATTATTATATGTTTAACAATTTCTTTAGGCATATAGATATCGATCCGCTGAATGTGCACATTCTCGATGGAAACGCACCAGATCTTATAAAAGAATGCAACGATTTTGAAAGGAAAATCAAGGAGGCTGGTGGGATCGAATTGTTTATCGGTGGTATGTAATTTTGAATGGTTTGCAAATTATTTTTGTATAGTACATCGTTTTACATGTAGACGTGATCTCTGTTAAATGATGCAATTCTTTCGCAGGTATCGGACCGGACGGTCACATAGCTTTCAACGAGCCAGGATCGTCTCTAGCATCGCGTACAAGAGTCAAAACATTGGCGCAAGATACATTGGAAGCGAACGCAAGATTCTTTGGGAACGACATTTCCAAAGTTCCCAAACAGGCGCTGACCGTTGGCGTCGGCACAGTAATGGACTCTAAAGAAGTTATGATTCTTATTACGGGATCCCATAAAGCATTTGCCCTCTACAAGGCGATAGAGGAAGGAATTAATCATATGTGGACTGTATCAGCCTTCCAGCAACACCCCCGAACAATCATTATCTGCGACGAAGATGCAACATTGGAACTGCGTGTTAAAACTGTTAAATATTTTAAGGTATATATTATATGTGAGATATTATATTGCTCGGATACTTTTCTAAATAATCTATTCGATATTACAGGCTCTCAGCGCTGTGCATCATCAGTTAATCGAGGCAGATGGAGAATCGATCCTTCGCCAGAGAATTCAAGATAGTTAAAATATTGGTACAGTAAAACTTGGATAAATGCTCGAAAATTCTCGAGAAGACTAACAAACAAAACAGGAAACAGTCCGGAAGGAAAATCAATAAAAAAAACTCATATCGACGAGGCAATACACACGTGACGTTGAAACTTTCTATATATTTTATTTTTGTCGAATGAAACTGAAGGTTTCGTTGTTCGATTAGCGTTGTTTGCCGATAGCCGAATATCACTACCGAGCATTTATGCTATTTATCGTTTTGAGCAATTATCCAGGTTTTACCGTATATAGCATCCTGTACTTTGGAAATTCATTGTTACATAACATGTTGACCGCATACTTAACCAAATGTTGTGAAACATGTAAATTATATTTTTTACAGAGTTTAAATGACATTTGCGTATGTTACTTACTTTTTGACAACAATGCCATATGCCATATGCCATATACATATTATACATATATCGTACTTGTTTGAATCATGGATTGAACATGGATTATTATTGTAACTACTGTTCTAATATTACAAAAATGCCATATTTTTGTATCATTATACTTTTCATAAATAAATATTTACCCTTTCTATGACAATTACCCTATCGTTTAATCTCTATCGTTAAAACGATGTGACGATTGAAATGAAATGTTCATATTTATATTACAAACTCGATAAGAAATCATAACTAAAGATATGTCCATTTTTATTTCGAATTTTATTTTAGAAAAACGTGGTAAAATAGGCCCTCCGGACGGGTTGCGCCCGACTACTGGCGGTACACCTGAGAAGGTTGTCATAGCTTTCAGCAGACAAAAAACGCGCACGGATCAGCTCCGAACTGGCCAATTACAATTTACAACCACCGCGTTCCGACAACTTGAACCGTCAACCCCGACAGATGGACGACACGTGCGAGTGTGCAACAGTCTGTATTATGTATAATATATACATAATACATGCACACATACTTTTCTATTTTATATATATACCATATATATATATAGTACATCTTCATGCTATTAAGATTCTGGACGTTGCGTTGCTCGGAAAACTGGCGAGGCACTAAAAACTAAATTAAGCCTTCATTTCTGGAATTTCCAGGGGGTCTGAATCGCCTACCGTGAAAAGAGCAACTTCCCCTGAAAACGGGGACGAGCCTAACAGCGATAAGTAGGAGATGAGTTGCCCGGCAGGAATGACGACGATCGTCGATTATAATCAAGTGCTCGCTGGATGAGACGAACGCTGACGGTACGGTCCGCGGTCTGAAGACAACTACTACTACTACTACTATAAACGATGACACATGTGCCGGAGAAGATTGCGTAACAATTCGTGCATCGCGAGCCGATTGATAAGGACAACGATCCGGGATCGTGATTGGCGGGCGTCAGAGAAATCGAAGAAATAATAGGAATCGTGCTTCCGAGGTGGTTCCCGGTGGGATCAACCGCTTCTTTCGGAGCAGTAGCGTTGATTGCAGTAGCGAGCGGAGATCAGTTGCGTGAAACGATGAAAAACGAACAGGTAACGGAAGTAAAGACGATCGTGCTTCGCGACATCGAGTCTCTGTTGAAGCAGAAACTCGGAGACCATGTGGTTGTTGAGAATTTTACATCGGAGAACCTGGTGCCCCCGGGTGAGAATTATGGCAGCACTATCCTGAAGGTCGACGTCGACCTGAAGAGAGAACTCTCTGGAAAAGAAGAACAGATTCACCTGATCGCGAAGATGCTGCCGCCCACGGAATTCCAGAGGCTAGTCTTCAATAGTTCGAAGACGTTCTTCAAGGAGATCTTCATGTACGAGACCATCATGCCGGCTTACAACAAGCTCGAGCTTGAATCTGGATTGAAGACCAACGAGATCTTCAACTTTCTGCCCAAGTTCTACGGATCCAGATCGTCCCTGCAACCGGATGTTGGCGTGGATGACGATGCTGTTTTCATGATGGAGAATCTGAAGGCCAATGGCTATTACCATGGCGTCAGGAGTGTGGGTATGTACACAATGTTGTAACAGGGTCATTCCATGCGAAACCAGAAACCACCAGATACTCATCTTATGTTAGACTTTCGCTACAACCACCTAAAAATTAATTTTCATCGTTTTGTTAATTCAGCCGTTTGGATAAAAGCGGTCCAACGGATTATTATATATATGTATAGTTTATTTATGCTTGAAATTATTTCAAGTGCTGTATATACATATTATTTGCGATCAGTCGGTTTAAGTCGTTGGCAGTATTTTATCAGAACTTGGTGTAGATCAGTTTCACAACAGTTCGAAGTAACTAGCCGTCCTGATTTATATGTATAATAGTCTTCGCTTTCCATGATAGATCCAGGTCACTGTGATTGGAGAGGGACACGCGACCACGCGACAAGATGAGAATAAGAAAATGTTCACATCTGCAAACTGTATATATTGTATATATATACAGTAAAAGCTCCTTCGTTGTCCAAAGGTCGGGGGTTTGAGCGGACAACGACCGTGCCCGGACACTATTTTTGATTTATGACTGCGTCTTTAGTGAAACGGCTAGTTAAATGACAAAAAAAGCATTCGCAGTCAAAAGCAGTCAACTGTCTGGCTTTAAAAAACTCCTTATTTCCTTGCCATATTCCTTTCCTATTGTTCTCCGTTCTGCGCGGGTCTAGAGTCTAGACAGTCCTGGGACACATCTGGCGACCAGATCCACGCAGGCCTAATCCTCTCGTTGACAGGCAGTGGAGTGGGTAGGCACTGGACAACGATCGTGTCCACGATTCAGGACAACGAAGGAGCGATTACTGTATATATATATAGTTTTACAATGTTTACGCGGTTGTATATTGCTATAAATCTGAAGCAGCAGAATTTGATTTCGGTTTCAAGAAAATTTCTTAATAAATTCTGCTGAAAATCTTAAACTGTAAAGCACTGAGTGAGCGAGGGACGTACAAGGATCAAGACCGATTTTTGAATCTTCGAAATGCGTCCGAATAAACCGGTCTTTTGGAAGACACAAGCTTATACGAAAAGACTTTCTCAGAAAAAAGACTCTTCCTTTGTAAAAACAGATGAACAATTCATGTATTTTGTGCATCGTTTGACGCAGGATACGACTACGAGCATTCGAAGGTAGCCGTGCAGGCTCTGGCCAGGTTTCACGCTTTGGGTATGGCCGTGAAGCAGAAGAAGCCAGGTCTGTTCGAGGTGTTCAAGATGCACGCGAAGGTTACACCGATGGAAGGAGGTCCTAACAACGAGATTTTCAACCTAACGTTGAAGGTGATCAAGGAGGACCCCGAGATGAGCGTCCATTACGACAAGTGCAAAAAAGTGATCGACGACATAGGATTCACGGGTTTCTGGTCAGACATTCCTCGAGAGCCCTGGATGACTATCATCCACACGGACTTCTGGGTAAACAACGTGCTGTTCCACCAAGACAGCACGGGGAAAATCGACGACGTGAAGTTCATCGATTTCCAAACGTACACGTATTCGAGCGCGTTGCGGGATCTTCAACTTTATCTGTTTTCGAGCGTCAATTTGGACGTTACGGGCGAGCAGCTCGAAACTCTGATGGAGTTATATTTCGAGACGCTCGTAAAGAGGCTGACAGAGTTAAAATGCAACACGAAAGCCTTCGATAAGGAGGGTTTCTGGGCGAAAATGAAGCAGGACGGCCCCTACGAGTTCATACACCTAGCGCTCATGGTCAAAGTAATTACGATGGACGTGAAAGAAACTGAATTTAGTATTCTCAAAATGGAAAGTGCTATTACCGAATACGAAGGCAATAAAACATTCGTCGATCGTTTACGTAGATTGCTATTGTATTTCTGCAAACGGGACTGGTTAAATACCCACGGCTGACGGAACGTCCCGAGGATGTTCATTGTTCATTTTGCGCCAACTTCCGACAATTTTACGCTAGAACTACGAAACCCGTCAAAATTGCGGTTTTTTTCAAATCTGAGATTATCGAGGTTATTTCTCTGGACATACAATATACTATATTATAATAGAAATCACTGAAATTCTGAATAAATGCACGCTCGTCATTTTTATTAAGTATTACAAGACAGTCAGGTTTAGTGCTCCGTAGATCTAGCGATTGAAAAGTCCCGGGCTTCGATCGTTACGATAATCTTCGACCAATCAGACTTCATACAATTTACTTCACTTTTACGGAATTTTTATTATCGCCAATCGATCGTCAGTCGGCGCATTGAAAAGTACAAAGACAGCGTTTCAAAGTCAAATTTACAAAAGCCGATCGTGTAATTTTCGGACATTCCATATTACAATTCTCGTGTCGATGAAGCGAAACATCTAATCCGATTTACAGGATTTGGCAAAAAGAAATATATATATTTTTAATATAAAAAAAAATTACCTTGTAAAAATGACCTGACAAAAAAGTTCTTTTTTCAGATTAATCTTTTTTTCTAACAAAACAACCCATATCTACTACCATGTACCCACTACCGACACACTCATGTAAATAGGTATGTATGTAGGTACTATACATATATACATAATCGGTGCGCGATAACAGAGAACGGGTTAGCTTTTATATCAGCTAAATTGATCTATGTATGCCTAAATACATTTATCTCGGAATTCTTACTAAATAGACGATACTATCTTGCTAGTACGAGATAGAATTTCCATCAATTCACGACAGTGTTTTACGAATTAATTGCTTCCTTTAACAATAAGTAAAAGGTAAGCAGTCGAAAATTGAAAACATGATTGAATTCGTCAAACAGAATAACCCCGCAATTAATAACGCGTAGTATAGAACTGTTTTATACAAGAACTATAAATAACATCGAAGCGATAATACACCACCTCTCGAATCAAATTGAATATATATGTATACATATACGTATTTTAAAAACACAATTTACACACTAATTATTTTATTCTGACAATGAGTTTAAAAAAATTTCTTGTGGTTCTAAGATTTGTCTGATCAATTTCCTTTTCAATCATCTGCACTATAAAGTTTTATATGTACATATATAGGCTAACGCGGATTACAAATTTATTAGTATAGCACAATAAAACACAATTTATAACTGTTGATTACGGTATTTGATGCATCTCGATTTAAAACATATAGGTTTATCGTTACCGATTACTTTCATACATATTTTCTTTAATTCTACTCTTTTCGTGCACACTAAAATGTTAAACTAGCAACAATACGATGATTTGCCCTAAACAATAAGTTTGTAGCAGCGGTTTAAATGGAAAGTACACGCACATACAGCACACACACACACACACACACACACACACACACACACACATATACATACAAGGATGACCAAAAAATTTGATGAATCATGAATGGACTTTGTCTGCCAAGCACGATTGCAATTATTGAAATCATGATTTCAAGTACTTTCAAGACATGAAAAGTGAGAATGAATAAACATTTCTTTATCAAATGTTCGAGATCTAAGATAACGAAAGAAGAATCGGAACAAATTATGTATTCGCCAACACAGATTTTCAACGAGTCCGTAAATCACAGGCTTTTATTATGATTGCTTTTTAGCAATGTGATAGAATCATACATTTCATTGATGTATAATTGCCAAATTAGAGCGGAGCAACAAGTATATATTATCAATCGTAACGTCTCAATGTCTATAGACTGTACACCGTGACGAAAATTTCTTATTTTTAAGATCTCAACGTTTGTAATGTAACGCTTTTTCAAATTTCTATCACGTCGGAAATATGTATATGTATACATTCTGTGGTACAATAATACATGCGTACACTCTCTATTGAAACAGTTGTTTTATCACGTTTTTCGGGAGTCTAGTGTATATCTCCTTGATCCAGCATAGTTGTATGCAAAAAAGAAATTTTGTATGTATGTAAACGTATAAACACTAAATACATTATATAAAGTCCTAAACAATTTGGCAACCTTGCACCTTGCACCTTTCGGATCTGGCAATGCTGTAAAGTGTGCAAAAGATCGAGTGGGAAAGTAACAAGCGGGAAGCGGGCTTGGTCGGGCAGTCGGGCAAGCCCAATTCCGCCTTTCCGCCTATTGATTTATCCGCAGCTAGGCCGGGCCGGGCCGGGCCGGGCTCGGCTGGGCTGGCCCGTTTTGCTGCAACGGTTGCTCAAGGCCACTATATCTATCTTCCTTTTGACCGGGTCTGCATCGCTCTATCCCCCAAACCGTTTTATGTACATATTTCGGGCTTATCCGAGATCCGAGCCTGGCCATCCGGCCCGACCTCGAATTGCCTCGAATTGCCTCGAATTGCCTCGAATTGCCTCGAATCCCGGCATTCCCGGCCCGGCTCCCAATTCTATACCCGCTCCTAGTTCTTACTTTCAACCATGAATTTTTTCCTCCGCTTTACTCTCTAATATTATTCAAGAATTGTTATTCGCAATGAAAAAATTATTTCTCCGATATTTATGCCTTCGGCAAAGTTAGCAAAATCATTTGATGTGAGTTTAATAGATTAAAAACCTTTGGAACCCTCGGCCTCGTAACAAGAAAGATATATATATATATATGTATAGTTTACTTTGGAATAGAGACATACACTTTCTTTAGAGACGATTCACAGAAGTGGTTCACTTCTTTCCTAGACTTATTTGAAGAGCGTCAACTTCAGAGATGTTCAAGTATAATGCCTTACCCTACTGTACTACCATACCAGAGAGTATATCTCTGGCCATACTATTGTATAATGATTAGCGAATGTGAACATTTCCCGCTCATTTTATGGTTCATAGAAGCAGAACATTCTATGCGAATCTCGTTTGCGAAGATCGCTAAAACTATACATATAATACTGTAACCGGAGATAGGACAGGGCGTATTAAAAATAGGTTCGAATCTGGCCAAGTAATAAAAATGAAAATGAATAAACCCTATAAGGTGACCTATTATTTGTTACTGACTGTAATACCAAACATCATTCCCTGAACTGAAATGCGTAGGTTTTTGTAGGTGGCGCCAAAGCGCCAAGGACATGCTCGCTCGCACTCGCTCTAGTGTCCGCTCATGCCGCTCACGGCTCACGGCCACTCACGGCTCAAGTCCGCTGTTCAACTTGAAACCACGTACTTATTTGTCACTTGTCAGCCACCCCTTATATTTTGAAAGCGGTTTCGTGACTTTCGTGTTTCGTGTCGAAATTTTCAGTGCGCTCGCGGCTCGTGGCGAACGTCGAAGTCGCTGAAATTGGAAGCCGCCGCGCCGCGTCGCGTTTCTATGTATATAGCTCTAATGACATCGGTACACGTCGATTCGATTCTAAGATTAATACGTGTTAATCGAATAACACGATTAACAGATTTCGGCATGAAAAACGAAAGTTGATTATGGGTGGTAAACAGGAGCTACTAATGGAACACACCGTCACCGAGAATTTGAATATTCAAGAGAAGATCGACAATGGACAGTACATGCTCGTGTGGAACACGAAAGGGAAAAGTGCGGTTTGGGAAAAGTTCTTGATGATAAAGAACAGCGAGACAAATAGGAACAGTGGTTACGTTCAGTGCAAGCTGTGTAAAAAAATATTACAGTACAAGGGTAAAAGCGGAACATCTCATTTAATCAGGCACACGTGTAGGACTATTATGAACGATATATCGACCAACGACAGGAGGAAAATCTTGGAGAAATGCACAGAGTATTGTTTACGGGACGTACAGCCTGTTAGCAATTTAGGCGGCGAAGGGTTCAAGAAATTAGTGCAGACAATAATAAATATCGGATGCAGATACGGCAGCGTGTCGGTGAAAAACATTCTACCGAGTCCAACGACGTTGGTTAGATACCTTTTACGATTAACCGATAAAACGAGAAATCATATTTTGCCGGAAGTGTTGAACGCGGTGCAAAGCGGCACTTGCGCAGCTGCTATAGACGTTTGGAGCGATAGTTGCATCGAAA
This sequence comes from Lasioglossum calceatum, assembly GCA_963966675.1. Taxonomy (NCBI): domain Eukaryota; kingdom Metazoa; phylum Arthropoda; class Insecta; order Hymenoptera; family Halictidae; genus Lasioglossum; species Lasioglossum calceatum. The sequence goes on along the minus strand of OZ016551.1, from coordinate 80,717 downwards.
TATCCTATTACACCGTCACGTTATACTACATCGACGAGATGTGGAACTTGAAGAGAAGAGTTCTATTTACAACAGACTTACCGGACGACGGTAAAACCACGGAAAATATCCGATTCGAGCTGCACCGGAAGTTCGAGGAATTCGGAATACCGAGCGACATGTTGCAGTACATTACATTCGTGACGGACCAGGACAATAACATTATCAAAGCGTTGAAAGGATTCGACAGGTTGGATTGTACGATTTACGGTATTACCTCGTGTTTGTGCAGCGTGTTCAACGAACAATTCCTTTCCGAGCACGCGCCGATGTTATGGCAAACGCTCGAACAGACGAAAAGCATAGTCGCGTATTTGAAACAGTCCGAGCCCGAGCCCGGCTACGAGTCGCGGCTTCCTAACCTCTTGCAAGAGGAAACAGGAAACAGATGGTGCTCGAAGGTGGCCATGCTGCGCTCCGTTGCGAAACAGTACACGCAGATTGTTGATATTTTCGCGGATGCGAACGAGAGTTCGAAACTCGACGGTTACGATTTGAAGAAAGTCGAAGATTTGATAGAGTTTTTGGAGCCGTTCGAGAACGCGATCGCGATCTTGGAAGTGAACACGTCGCCGACGTTGTATCTGGTTTTGTTATGGCTGAAGAAATTGATAAAACAATGCTCGGACAACGACAACGACAGTCCCGAGATGGAGAGAATCAAACGCGCCACGAAAGATTCTTTACAGGAGAAATTGATCGTTCACAAGTATTGCAAAATGGCTACGTATTTGGTACCTGCGTTCAGGAAATTGCGAATGCTTACGGAGGGAGAGAGAGCGGAGGTTGTGCAGCACGTCAGGGATTTGATTGTCAACAGTTTAATAGATATCAAGACAGAGGAACCTGATGCCTCGACCAGTCACGAAGGACCAGAGTTGAAGAGACTGAGAAGTATATTCGAAGAATGGGTTGACTCGGATAAGGTGTCCGTAGATTGTTCGGACGAGATCACCACCTATATAAACATCGAATCTAGAAGAAACGACGACTTGTTACAATGGTGGAAAGAAAAGACGTCGCTTTTGCCACAGTTGAGCAGTATCGCCAGAAAACTATTTGCAATCCCAGCGAGCAGTGCTCCCAATGAGGAAACCGTCAAGAGAGCAGAATATATACTTGTCGAGCGAATATCTTGCACAAAACCGGAAATAATGAATGCAATTTTATTCCTACACAATAACCCGTAAGTCATTTTCCGAGATTCTTTTCTTTTCTTTTCTTATTTCTCATATTTTATGTACTTGGCTAAACTTTCAAAAACCCCCATATTTTTCTAAAGTAACAAACATTTAAGAAATTCTTTTATTTTTTGTTTTTCAGACCAGAGGAAGAAGGCATAGATTAGTCAGTAAATTCATGCTTTGGTCATCGTTTTCAATTTACTTTAATTCCTACACTCTCGGCAATCTTGTCCGAATCAATGCAATCCAGGCAAAAGATTCTAAATGCTTTTGTCGAGGTTCTACGTCGGAGCTTGTCGACATTGTACGCTCTTGCGTCTGGATTTCTACCGAAAGCTCTTGCGGTACTGTGTGGGTACAACAATATTGCTATTTTGTGATACTTAGTTAGTAGATAAATAAGTGCCATTGTAGTTAATCTTTTGGAATATTTGTATCGTTCGAACAATGTTGTATACGTTTCTTCAGTTGTATAAAACGACTAGAGAGTATTTTGCTTTCAAACGTGCAACAGCTTCTTCGAAAAGCTCTCTATTAATCTTTTGCTTCTCTTAATTTTACTTTAAATTTTATTCGTGCATAGATCCAAACGATTTCTCCGAATGTAACTATTATTTAACATAATTATTTACTTACTATGACAAAAATAATATCATATTGTATTATTTTAGTACACTTATCGGTCTGTGATAAATCTGTGATAGTAATAGAATTACCTCGCTAGTTGTAATATAATGTGTCTTAATACCGTCGGATATGGTAAAATATGTTTGCTAGATTTTTTTGTACATTTCAACCATTTTGGATTATACATATTTATTATTATTATATATGGATCACAAGTTACATGTATTGTATTATAGCTTACATTACTATTCGTTTTACGTAATGTTATATTATAATAAAAAAGATGAACTATATTTTATAAAGTGATTTATATTATAATATACGAACCAGTACAATAAGAATAAAATTCTTTTTATTGTATATTTTATCTAATTTCGTTTATTTCATTTAACCACGTTACTAACAATGTTAATTGGTCATTATTGAGATTTAATCTACATTTTGTTGAATTTCGAATCTCTTCCAAAAACACAAAACAGTTAATATAATTTGCCATTGAAATACATGTTACGGTTTACGATACACAGCAGGCTTCTAAAAGAAACAGTGCATAATTATTTAAAAATTGATTTTCTTTCTTAATATGTTCAATGGCTGAAAATAATGTAACAGCATCTTTAAATTCTTCTAATATTTTTACGGGTTTAAATTACACCTAAGTATTCAGTTTTCCCGCCATTTTGGTTTAGCCAACCGGTGGCGCACTCTACAGGTGAATTTTATTATTAGCATTTGTTTGATCCGTTTGATTCTATCTCTGCCTTTCTGGCTCTCTTGCTCTCTGCTGCTCTCTGCTCTCCGCTAGAAGTGCTATATAGAATAATAGAAAATAGAATACTGACAAACAGCTGATGCTCTTTATGCATATTTCACGCATATTTACACTTTACACACGTAAAAAGCATCGTTTGCTTTAATGAGATGCGCTCGAGAAATCTCCCGTTTTCTCACTGAAAATGAAATTGCATCGATATTCAGTAAATTAAGTAAACATTCTTGTTAGACACAATAGAGATTTTCTATTAGTTGCTGTAAACTGTAAAACGTAAGTAAATACTATTTTTGTTAAACGCTTATCTTACAGTGTTGTACAACATGAATTTATTTCTCTAGGTATACATCAGTACACATATACTAAGTATAATTAGTATATACAATATTATATAAAAAAAATGGCTACAGATTTTTGGATGGACATATTCTTGTTATTTTGATAAAGTTATGTAAAATAGTCGCTTTTAGTGCTCCATCGATCTAGCATTAAAGGATAAAATAAATTCTTCCAGGATCAGAATGTCCAGGGAAACAAAAGAAACGGACAAAAATTTGCCGCTGCTTCCCAACAAAATGCCAAAATGTTGGAACGAAGATGAAAGAATGAACGCTTTGTTTTCCCCTTTCCGAAGTAAATTGGCCAATCCCTTGGATTGGTCGTCTAAATATAAGTTTTGGCAGAGTTTGATACACGAATGGTTGAACAGCACGATGCGATGCAGTTTCTCTATCGCAGATTTACATGTAGCTTTTAAAAGGAAAGGATGTACACCAGTTTGTTTAGTAACTGTTGTCGAAGAACTTCTTCGGTAATGTTAGTTCCATTCTTGAACGCGTGCACGATCGATATTGTCTTTAAGATATGGTATACACTCTCTTACAGTTATTAATCTACTGAATGTTTTCTAGGAGTAACGAGATAACTCCAGAAGCTGATTTTTTGAAAGAACCTTGCGAATCGTGGGCAGCATGGTCGATCGAGATTTTTGTAAAACGGCCACTTGTGTGGTCATTTTCCAAGGTCAAAAGTTATGTTACGAGCAATGAAATCAATAAGGAAACCGTATACATACATCGGCAAGTTCTTAAAAATTTAGGTGAAACAGTACTCTCTGTTTTAGAAAATAAAAAGGAAAATGTGCTTGCATCATTTTCCGAAATCGTAAAAGATTGTAAATCCGAAATAAATGAGAATATATCAGACAACACTGTAATGCTAGTTTTAATTTGGCTGAGACACGAGAAAAAGGTCACTTTTACAAATAGTACAGATAAACATGAATTACTGGTGAAAATTTCCGTTCATTCGTCTGACAATGTAACAGAAGTTGAACAAGGATTATACAAACTGTTGCAACAAGAGAACGAGCTTCTGAAAGAAATACTTGAATTGGAGGAGGCGAAGCTCGACGTTATCAACGAAGCCAAGTCCTACTTAGCTAGAGGTTTACGCCAAGTGGCGAAAACGCGTTTAAGAAAAAAATTGGAATTGGAAAACACTATCCAGAAACGAGCACAAACACTCGAGAATATTCGAACTCTTATATCTACCATCGAAGAGACTCATACGAACACAGCTGTACTATCAGCCTATAAAACAGGATCCAATGTGTTGAAGAAATTGAACGAAAGTGGTTTATCCGAAAGTAAGGCTAGAGATATTATGGATGACTTGGCAGAGGTAAAAGCAAATAATTTATTCGAAAATTTTCTATGTTGATTGTTGTAAGAAACATACAGTGCATTCCTTCTTTTCGTGTTTGTCATAAATGCATAAAATCCGCAGTCTATCGATTACCATTAGTTTTTTTACTTTGTATCAAGAATTTGAACCGATATTAATATTCAATTTCAGGCCTTGGAAGAACAGAACGAAGTACAATGTATATTATCAGACACCTTCAAGGATAACGAATCAAATGCTGATCTGGAACAAGAACTGGAAGAATTAATGAAACTCAAGGATCCTATTCTCCCGTCGGTTCCGAATTCTCCGTTGAATACCAGCGTCGACGAACTCGAAGATAGCTTTAAAAAGTTGCACTTTGAAAGTAATAATATATTTATAATAGGATAAATATAAGATATAACGCACGATTTCTATCGCAATGCTTACAATAATTTGATTTTTACAGGTCCTGCGGTATCGAAAAAGTCTTTGTCAGAATCGAGATCCGAATCTATTAAAAAAAAGCAGGTATTAGCCGAACCCGAATACGCGTGAAACATTTGCTATTAAATTGGGAACAGTATCCGTTTCGTTTGCATCAAGTTTGCCTTGACGAATGCAAATACATATTGGGTTTCTGGTTTCTATGATACTTGAAAAACTCGATCAATGTGTACATACAATACATACCATATATATATTTTTATTTCTGTGTATACGCGACTTGTAATAAAACGTCATCGACAACTTACCGTGTAAATGCAATATTCATGATTTTTTGCAAGTACGTAACTAAATTCGTAAATTTCCAAGGTGTGCCAGTTTGTTTTCGTTTTATAATTTCGAAAATTATTCCTGCATTTCTGTTGGATTTTTATCTTATTTTTATATAATTTCTTAATTCTTAATGAATATAGGAGCTTCTTTATTGTTTAGGAATGTTACTTTTATAATCTCTTTATAATCTATAATTTATCTAAATAATGTCGATGCGTGATCATGTTTAAGATGATTGTAACGAAGTTGTACAAGTATGGTGGTGTGTGCAGTGTATGTATTTATTTCGTGTAGAGTCTTTATACTGTTGTAAGTTTTTATCACATTAAACGTTCGAATGTTATATATACATAGAATGTCCGGACTCCGGAATTAACGAATGGAATTCCTGCACCTAATAACACATAGGCACTTGTTTGTTTATCTCTAGTTGAAGGATAGAGTTCTCTATCCACGCCATATGGGAAGAAACCGCGGTGTACAGAGAATACGTGGAACTGTCGCATTGTCTAGTTCCTCCTACCACCTTTGTCCCAAGACTGACGCTAACAATGCCCTTCAAATACCATAAAGAGCTCCATCTGAAAATTAGTCCACCGCCGCTATCACCGTCGCAAACCGCTGAACCTACAATTTTCACGTTTTATAATAAACTTCCGAACAGTCCGAAAAAATACGTATACTATAGTATATATAATACGCGAATTTAAGTATATAAATAGGTACTTACCATTCGTGTAACCCGCACAGAACTTATCGTACGTGATATAGTTTTCAGTCTCGTAGGTGTTGCTAGCTTCTTTGCATTTTCTGTTGGAGATATACGGTACTGTAATTGTTTGCAAGAGGTAGCTAGACCCACCTAAAGCAGTTCTGCCGAACCCTGCTACTCTTCCGAACATATCGGGTTCTAATAAAATGTTGTTTGAATAGTCCAAGCATATCGGTTGTAACAATGCTGAAAACACAAAGGGTACAGTGACCTCTAGTATAGCTATATCTGCTTTGTAAGATCCGTATATTCCGTTGTAGTCGCAAGAAACATAGATATTTTTTACCTAAAATCAAACATACGGTAAAGAAAGTATCGAACGCTAATTTTGAAAATAAAATCATTTAAAATATGTATATCCACCGCAGTTTTCACCACCATAGCCGGATTATGGAGAGGGGAGTCATAATCCCTGTAAATGTTGCCCGTTGCTACGAAATATTTCGAGGGGTCGTCTTTACGTCTGGTATTGTCGTCGTAAACGCAATGCGCTGCAGTAATTAATAATCGCTCCTGAATAATGGTTCCACCGCAAAGAAACTCTTTTTTTGCATTTGGTTTTCCCGTTTTAAAAAGTGTAGCATGCCAAGGAAATTCGGTAATGTTAGCGGCAGTTCCATTTACGACAAGCGGAGTGGTTGGTGTAGGGACGATACCGCAAACTAAAACATGGATTCAATTATTGAATATAAAAAACATGCAACTCACAAGTGTACTAATAATAAAGTAACGTAGAAGTAAAACAGTAAACCAACAGAGACGATTCACGTTTATTTCGATACATAACAACACTTCGCAGGAACATATAGTCGATTTCAAGTTTAAAGATAAATAAATGCATCGCATATTTAATATTGTTTGTACAAGTATAATATCCTACTGGCAATAAATAAAACTTTTTTTAAAGTATGTGATTTACCTGAATGTATAAACAATAGTAAACTTCGTTATTTGGAAATGATTTGGATCATTTCAATTTGAAATCACACATACGAGTATGCTTTATATTAATTTTGGTTTCACAAATTTCAATATTCTACTATAATAATTCTACGCGAAATTTATTTCGAACTTCTAATATCGATGTCTGGTCTAAATAATTCATCTTTGGTTTTGTATATAATGATTTTGTCATCTATAGTCTCTATCGCAAAGAAGTTACTCTGTTCCATGTTCAATTGCAGCGAATGCGTAGCGCAATTAATATAAATATTTATTGGCGGACCTGGAACGCATCTCAGCGGTTCTGGAAACCATTGTCCGGTGTCGCTACACCTAACGCTTGTGGGCGACGGCAGTGTTCTGTCCTCGCGATAACTATCACGACACTTTAGAGTTGCTACTGTACCAGGCCTAGGCGAGTCGCATGTCACGTAATCTGGTCCAGGGTATTTACAATTGGCAACTATCGAAGCTGAATTTAGATTTTTACAGCGTACCTCTGAAGTACAAAAAGTTAAAGAATGTGTTTGCGCAATCTCACAATCGCGCGTGCTAAGTTTAAACATTTTTCTTACCTTCGCATACAGGGATATCTTTCCACCATCGACCACCCATATTGCAGAACACATCGGGAGAGCCTTTAACCTTGAAACCGCTATTGCAACTATAAACCAAATGTGCTCCCGGTCGAAACTGAAACTCTTGTCCGACGTTACAGAGCTCACCGGAGGAGCATTCCAATTTCCAGACACCGTTTTGCGGTTGCGGCGGTGCGCTACAAGTTGGTCCGTACGTGGCAGTGGTAGAGCTTGTCGTCAAAGGTGGACGATACGTAGAAGTAGAAGTCGTTGAAGTAGTAATTTTCGAACATAACGTTGGATTTTCATCCGAGCCATCCGCGCAATTTGCTACTCCATTGCACTTTAAATCACCGTCGATGCAGGCACCGTACCGACATTGAAAGAATAATTGTTCGCAACTGAAAAAATTATAAGAGTAAAGTAAACCGCTTACAGACAATACGCAAGCGTAATTATTAAAGTTGTGCGAGAACGAGAACACGCCGGGTACCCGATGGCCCGATGGTCGGGACAACCAACGTGTAAATTGCAACTTACGAAATTCCACCGCACTGAATAAACGTTTCGTCCGAGCCTTCAGAGCAGTCTGCAACACCGTCGCATACATTGCTCGCAGAGATGCATTGCCCACTGGTGCATTTAAATTCATTCTTTCTACACTCCGTGATCGTGTTTGAATTATTGCACTTGGACAATGTTTCGTCACTGTTGTCGATGCAATCTTTTACTCCGTTACAAGTTGCATCCCCATCTACGCAAGCACCGTATGCACAGCGAAACGCAGTATGCGGGCAGAGGATATTTGGTTTAGTGCACTCTGTGGTCGTTTCGTCGGATTTATCCCTACAATCTGCTCGCCCGTCGCATAAAAGTATGCTTTGTATACATTCTCCGTTTTTGCATTGGAATTTTTCCACTCTATCAAAAAAGTTATTCGAATTTTTTTATCAACAATCAAATAAAATAAATAAAATTTGTCGACGAGTTTGACTCACCCACACTGACTTCTTTGTCCATGTCCAGTCTTTAATACAGCTGCAAATCAGATAAACATATATTTATTATTTTTAAAATCTTTCTTGTATTTTTATATACATTTTGTGTGTTTTATTATCATAAGAAGATAAGAAGAATACCTCTTACCTATTACCTGTTATACTTCATTATCGTCATAAATTAATATTTCAATGAAAACTTGAATTTCTGTGGATCGATTTACCAAAATTGGAATCAAATGAAAATTCTAAAGCTCCAATTATTTCACGCATTCTGTTGACGTTTACTAGTTTAAACGAGACTGCTTATGACAGAATGTAATTTCATTATATTTGCGATTCTGATAACAGAATCTCTAAATATAAGCGAATGGTATGCAATTCGTGTTTGATTAAGATAAACTATAAATGTCCGTTTTCTCCAGAGTTCAAGGTCACCGGTAAACTAAACAGTTTTTCAACATCACTGTACATTTGTTTTCGTTGACTGATAGTCAATGTATTGCAACAGTAAGACATAATATTAACTTTTTTCAGCAGAAGTAGCAAAGATGAATCAGAAAGGAACAAATTTCCCTAATATGCTAAACAAAAATATTCAGACTACGCAATACAATAAAACTATGTCTTAAAAATTTAAACAGACTTTTCCTTATTCATTTATTCAATTCAAAGTAAATCAAATTTAGTAATTCTAAACTGAAATAATGTCTTATTGTTAAAACATACACTCTTAAGATTATTTAAAATTGGTGACTGCGTTAACTATTCATAAATAATCATTGAAATTATTCAGTAAATATGAATGATTTTTCAAAGGTATAATAAAAACGTTTATACTTACTAATTATTAAAAACAGTGCTATCACAGTATTTCTCATAATAACGGAAGAAACTTTTTCAAAGTCACGATTCAGCTCTTCGGATGGTACTCGCCGATCGTATACTGAACTTGAATCAATCCGGAATCCGGAATTACCGGACTCGAGCTCGAGCTAAAACGTGATTTCAAAGTGTTTCCAAGTAGCAATCACAGCAGCAGCGAGAGTGTGGTTGTGAGTTGTGAGTGTGAGGCGTGAGGGGAAACACAGCATGACAGCCAGCACAGCACACGGCACACACACGCGCACGCACGCATACACGTAGAACATATTCTTCTGTAAAGAATATGCGTGGAAAAGAGTAGTACATAAATAGCATATAGCGGATATTTTACACTTTACACTTTACACCATCCAACAGAAAGAGAAGAAGAAAAATAAGAATGCTTATCTCTTTTATGTCAATGATGATAATTCTGATGCTTTTCAATTCATCGGTGATCTTTTCAGATATAGAAATGACGTTCATTTTACAATTTTTGACATAACAAATCCAACCTTCTCTATTTAGAGGAGAGATTTTCGCTCATTAATTTTCTTAATATTTTCAACTGTATATGTACACGTTTCTATATAGTTATCCTATAGCGGTCATCATGCTTTAGGCTCTCAAGAGGATTGTTTCATATTTTACATTCTAATTTGTCCAACGATAACTTAATAGGTCTACCGATTGTGTCAACTGTGTCGTTTTCAATAGATATTTTCCTCTACTTCCTTCTTTATATAGTTAGCACTTTGAATTATTATCTTGCTGTAGGAAGTGAAAATATTGCGATTGAGCCATAATCTTCCACGACCGATCTTCCTCAATTCCTTGTTTACTTGAAAACGTTGTGAAATGATTTTACTCTATTCTTCGACTTATTTATTTGAAGCTGTCGATGAGAATTTGCGGCAGCCTAGTGCAGTGTGTTATTATTAAATAAAAATTGTAAAAGAATCTCTTTCTGTTAATTCATGTACATGATCGAAATCAACCGCCGCGCCGAATTAAGATATAAGCGAGAAATGAAAGTTTGACTGCTACCCAGCTGATAAATTTATCCAAAAGTTACATTCAACGATTCCTCTAGATTCTCAGGATGAGTTACATGTAAAATAAGTAGCCATAATTTGAAAACAAAATTATTGTAATGATTAAAAAAAATGTATTTCATAGATGTTTAAAACATAAATACAATGTTACTTATCATAAAGAATATTTTCATGGTGTCAAACATCTCTGAAAGCAAATCTTTTCGGTGTGAGAGATGATGCCAACCAGTTTAATGTTCTATTGTATGCTAGTTAAGACAAATACTTGACAGTTTTTATCACAACAAGACATAATTATGAAAAAGGATACGTTTTCTCTGTAGTTTCGGTATCTATTATATTTGTCAAAATATAGTCTCTATAAAATTGTTCCACTTCTTTGTCACATTCTTCCCAATCTAACGATTCGTGAATTCCGTCATTTCCATACCTTTTATTATAGTATTTATAATGTACCTACGAAAAATATAGAAATTAAGAAAGATGTAATTTGGATTTTGGTATTTTCATAAATAACTTACATGGTGTAAACTTAATCCAAGACCAGGAGCCATAGGAATATCTATTCTCTCTAACGAAAACGCAGACTTAACAATATCTGTTGTAACAATATTCCTAGATATTCCTATTATTAATGATATCATTTTTCTAATTTGATGAAGCATGAAACTTTGCCCTTTAATTTCTAACACCGCAAATTCTATGTCATTTTCGACAAATATGTCGACACAATTAAAATACATGATGTAACGGCGAGCGGAAGGGTCTATGGGCCTCCTATAAAGTATTATTTTGTAAAATTTCCAAGTGTCTTTCATATTACTATATAATCATTTAAACATCGAAACGACTTACACTTTTATCGTAAAATTATGGAAATTATGCGTGCCTTCTAATAATTTCAAGTTTTCATTGAGTTTATCAACCATGTCTTTGGTTAATCGAAATTCAGTATATGGTTTTCCATCTATTAAAGAAAGTTGTTCCAATCGTTTATTGACATCTATTTCGTCATCTTCTTTGTATACAATATTTGGGTCTTCTGGTGCCAAAGAAAACGTGGGTATGACATATCTATATGTTCTCGCGTCGCACTGATTTTTACTATTGAAACCTTTCGTCACTCTTTTGAGACCGAATACTCTAATTTCCTTGGGTAGATGTTCATTTATCGCCTCTTTCTTTGCATCTCTTGCTAAAAAATATTATTTAACCATGTCCACCATTAAAGAATGTCGTTTACACACCTAATTACCCACCGTAATAACAGACATAAATTAAAAATATTTAAACCGTTTAAGGAAATACCTGAATATATTTCAGTGAAAGAAATACTATCGAAATATGAAATGTACGAGATATAAAAGGCAACAAGCTATTCAAGGCACTTACGTAATTTAAGGGAAACAATTTGTCTAACTGCAGACACGCTCTTGTCTGTGCGCGCAGCTCTCTGAAATTTAAGTTCCCGAAAATCATCGAAATGATACTGCGATATTAATTTGGATTTTAACAAAGCAACCATTAGATCCTCTTCTATTGTTTTTAGACCAGGATTCCTTTGCATACCAAAATAGTCTCTGCCAAGGTAACCCATCATTATTACGAAGTTGCTCGTCTTTGGTTTCACTTTTTCTGTTGGTTCTACCTTCGCCACTTTTACTGCAACTTCGTCGTCAATCGTATCGTTTACGTGTCTTTTGGTACTTTTTTCAGCACTGTTTAACTCTGCGATATCGTTATTATCACCTATATCGGTTACATGCCTTTTGGTACTTTTTTCATCACAGTTCACCTCCGTGATTTTATCATCGATCTGGACAGACATACTTTGATAAACGCTAGCTGTAAACATAAAATTGTTTTAATAATCTGTGTATTTCTCCTTAAAGTACCATAATAAATTTAAACTTTTAATCTGGAAAGTGAACGTTCAATAAACTTTGCAACAGTGTAATATGTATCGAGTAACAAATGTTTCCATTTAAACATCTTATCAATATTATTAAAATAATTACATCGATCGTGTGTATCGCAAAACTTAACACATTATTTCCATAACAGGAGAGACGATTTCAATAATTTAATATATTACAGTAAGTTAAGAATAAGAAACAACACACACAATTTTTAATGAATTACATTTAATCTAGAGCAATCTAAAATAAAATTGATGTCCTTTTACAAAAATTTATTATAGCATGTGCCTTACCAAACTGTGGTCTTAGTAAACGAAAAAGAGGCAAACTATCGAATATACTGCAATATTTTATAGCAGAAAACATTTGCAGAGTTAAAAGCAGTGCATTTAAAAGGTTTCAAGTTATCCACAGTACATATATACATATGTGTATGTATCTCCAATGCACGTTTATAACCTAGAAAAAACAAATGTATTTTAACATTAACTTACCGAGAGACCGAAAACAATATAAATCATGTTATCGAGCGAACTAATTGTACCTTAGAGATTTGTAATTGATCAATATATCGGAAAGTTACATATTTTTAAAACGATTACCGATTACCGTTATACAAATATGTACTGCTAAACGCTAACGCTAAACATATCTTACAATCTTACGTATCAAAGTGATCAAAGTATCAAAGTAACCAGTAACAGTAACCAGTGGATCAGTGGACCGTGGACGCAGTCAGTGTGCCCAGACGGGACTGTCAGAGTCCTGAGGCAGTTATATTGGCGGGAATGTACCGAAATAATCTTACCGGACAAAATGACTTCAGGACGTGTCCTACGAGTTACAAAATATACACAAATACACTAATTACACATTCATTTTTCAGAATCAAATCATATAAATATTTTAAAATTCTGTGGGGTGCTCAAGGTACCCCATTTTATCGAGAATCTTACTTTACTGAGGCTGAAAGCGCCACCAGCGGCCATCCATCGCACGAAAAATGCTCGACGATATCCAACGATATCGGAACACTGGCGCATGGTGCTGGAATGGAATAGTGGAAGGGGAAAAAGAGGGGAATGTGTGAGCTCCGTTTGGAGCTCATCTGACGACACTGGCCCAGATCGATACTACTCGATGATTTCGATAATCGAAAGCGTGACGTAGCGACGAGCGACGTGGCGACGTAGCGTCATATGGCATGGCGCACTTTCTTCAAGCAGGAGAGGACGTGAGCGTGAGTACAAATTATATTTCCAATTATGTATACTGTGTTATTGAACATCTTGTTTAAATATTGAACTTGAATTATTTATTTCCTATTAATTTGGATTTACTTGTGTGTCGTGACGCGATCAACGGTACTGTATTTGAATTCGTGTCGTGCGATAGAAATCGGTTTATTTAATTTCACATTGAATTATTTATTTATCATTAATTGTGATTTAGTTTCTGACTATTTATCAATTGAAATTAATGAATTTGTTCTTTCTGTTATAGATTTCGAGAGAAAGAAATCAGCGATCGAAAGACCATATTGATACCAGAGATCGATACTTCGATACTACTCGATACTATTCGAGTATTGAAATCAAGATGCAACGTTGTGTTGTGCTTTGTGCTTTCCTCAAGCCTCAAACTTCAAACAGGAAACAGGAGCAAACAGGAGAGAACGTGAGCGTAAGTACCAACCAGTACCAACAGAGATATCAGATATCCTCTGTGGTACCAATTGTCTGTTCAATTAATCTATGTTATTGATTATTTTCTAAAACCATTCATAATCAATAAATAAATATTCAATTTGCATTACTCCTGTGTCGTGACGACACTTTGTATTTGAATTTGTGTCGTGGGATAGAAATCAAGGTTATTTATTTTTCGTTGAAATTAATTTTGATTTTCTATTCAAATTGAATTATTTATTTTCACTGTGCCATGCAAAACTGGTTTTGCAATGTCCGACTCTGTAATAGTATTCGAGACCGCAAAGTATAGTCCTCTTCTTGGGTGTTATTGTAAGAATTCGCAGAATCGAATTAGTTTAATGTGCAAGTTTTCCAATATTCAAAAGGTAGAAAATCTCTCTCTCTTTCCCACCTTTTAAAGTTGCGATAAATAAAATGCCGCACTGCATGCTTAATATGACTGCCGCAGAAGACTTGCAGCCACGTGACTGCCCCTGCATTCTCGCAGCCATTCCTTCCCGGGGTGAAACAATATGATGAATAAAGTAACATTTACATAAAAAAACGCTTGTATTCTTTAGTAAAGTAAATATTTCAGAGTACTAAACGTACTTAACATATTTCTGCATTGAATGACAATAACAGTGACAGTGGTAATAATAGTATGAACGATTCACGTAGTTGCAAAAAGCGAATTACACGCGTGAGCATTAACAACGCAACACAAAACTTATAAGTATTTTTTTTTAGGGAGACAGAGACAGAGACAGACATACAGACAGACAGAGAGAGAGAGAGAGAGAGAGAGAGAGAGAGAGAGAGAGAGAGAGAGACGTTCAATTTGAACGAGGTATGTACCATATACTATATCAAAAGTCAAACGGTTTTACTAAATCAAAACAAGTATATTCATTTACATTGAAAATATAGTTTGTGTGTATCAACGTGGGAACATATGTTATATCAAGTAACTAAGTAGTATTGCTTCTTTCTTCTTTTTTTTGTAAATATAAATATTTTATAACTTTCAATAAGAACACAATTCGTTTATACAAGGTATTTTCACAAAAGCCTCAAAAAGAGATCATTCTTATCTCTTTCTCAATGGAAATATTGTATATATATACATATATATATATATATATATATAATACCTTTACATATCATTAATATGTAAATTCTCGTTACCGTCTGACGATTTTCTGACGGTCGTAGTGTCACAGTGCTGCATAATAGTTGACGCAACTATTACACTAAGTTTCAAAGAAGTCTATAGCGCGAGTTCATCTTATTATCATCTTTTCGTAAACATTAGTAGGACCCACTATTGCTGTGATATGTTTTCTCGAAAACCGCATGATCGAAGCTGTGCGTTTGAACACAATCGAGGGGAACTCACTGTCCATTTTAGATCGGAATGGTAGCACTCTTATCGTCTTCCGAACACAAGTAGCATCTTGAAATCATCTCGCCTTCCGATCCAGAGCTTTGCACTCAGCGGTTATGTTCTGGTATATCGTTGTATGTACAATGTACATACGTATGTATACGATTGATATACTCTGTTCATACCGAGAAAATACTGCATCCCTTCTCATCCTCGAAGCGAATTATCTAGTAGACCACGCAAGGATGTGTTCTATTTGTTTGTTTCCGGGACCCGGTTGGATTTTCTGTCTAAGGGCGATCCAACACTATAGCTTGTTGTCCCACAGGTAGACGGTTCTCTACAACGTAACGTTTCTACAACGTCTCGGAACTTATGCTAATGTTCGTCGCTGTTCACTCGTACGCTTGATTAGTTTTGTTTGTACAATCTGCTCTCATCCCGTAGAATGCCGTAAACTCTAGGGCGCGGCGCGGCGCGGCGCGGCGCGGCGTCGAGAGCTCTGCTTCAAGACGTTCGACTACACTCAACTGGGAGGACTGGTCTCGTACTCGTGTATCACTTGCTCTACCGATTTTTTGTATTTGCCTACCAGCTCGGGCAGGTCGTAGGCGATGGCTACGTCTAATCTATTGATCGGGCATCCACGGAAGTAGGTGCATGTGGAGCTCAGCAACGGGAAATCGTACAGAGGATTCAGCCGGAAGAAGTCTCTGTAAACGTCCGGGTCTGGCAAGTCGTAGCGCGAGATGTTCTTCAGAGTACTGAGCCCCTCGTAGATATGATAGTCCTGAGGATTCTCGACGATTCGGTCGCTGATCTCCTTCTTGTTGCCGAAGAACGTCTTGTGGTTGTAGTAGGTGGTCAGATAGCAGTCTACCATTTTAGCATGATTGCGCACTCGCACCTGCAACGGCAACGGCAACGGCAACACGTTCGTTACAAATCAGTTTTCACGAACGAATAGAGCGAGTAGTTCTAGTACGAAGCAAGTACTTATTTTGATGCGTACGATTTACTTGTTTGTGTAACATTTTTATAGAAAGATTCGTGATCAACGGTCAACCGGTGATGCCGGTGTCTCTAGAACAGCCCGCTCTACCGTAAGGTTCGACATACATAGTTTGAGCTATTTGTAATTGATTGCAATGTAGAGAAAGAACGCGTCCGATAGTTTGTACTCTCGGCGGCAACTCACAGCGAATCTTCTGGCGCTCGCAATCTTGTGCTCGACTTGTTTGTCGATGGCAGTACGCAGATCACGTAGGAATGCACGCTCCTGAGCGTATAGCAATCTGGTCGGTGCTCCAGCCTCGTACGGTATCGACCATAACGACGTGGAGTACATGACCGGCGGCTCGGCGCTGGACATCAGCGGCGATATGTTCCAGATCAGTGCTCCTTGCACTCTCATCAGTTCCTCTGGTTTCACTTGATCAGCTTTGTTTAGAATGATGCGCGTCTGTTTCGAAAGTACATACGGTGTTACTGCCTGTGACGCGTTCAAGTATCGGTTACGTGCTCTTACCTGGTACTCCCTCCCCTTCAGCTGATCGAGGATCGCTTCCGTTTCCGGTCCGACGTCCAGTTTCGACGGGTCGTAGACCAGGAATATTATGTCCGCCCGATCGATGAACCATTGACACGCGTCGTTGAACGGGAACAGACGTTGTACCTGCTTTCGAATTTCTAGGATCCCTGGTATCTCGACTATGTTCACCTGGTACAAGGATTACGTAAGCGTGGATGTTGGCTCTGGGTCCACAAGGCGATGACCTAGACTCTAGACTACCGCTTTTTCCGTCGAATCCAACTAAAAATCGGGTCTCTGGGTTTTGTATCTTTGACCGCGATACGCGTTTTTAGGTCAGGTTCAAGGTCATCATCTCAAGGTCATTACGTGGATCAAGTAGCCGGAGGAGTCGACTCGCTTTGAGACAACGCGACGCGACGCGGCGCGCGACGATGAGCTTCCTTGACTTTTTAAGAACGATCTCTCAGCTCTATAAGAATTTCTGCAACTCGAACGTTTGTTCGTTTCGACTAGTTCCATATAATAATAAGAGGCGGTGGTCCAGATCGTGCGTGATCCGTTTTGTCAGAGAGGACATTCCATCCGCATCCGCACCCGCATTCGCTTACCTTCTCTAGCAGCTTGTTGCCGAGTCGCAAACCCTTGAGGCGGTCGAGCAATCCCTGCCCGAACTTCTGTAGCCCGGAGAAGGTCCAATCAGCGGCCAGCTGGGTGCCATCGAGGACCTCCTCCTCCTCGCCGTGCATTAGAATGTTGAAGTAAGCTGGCGACGGCTCGGCTCCTGTGTCATTTCCATTTCCCGTTTTGCATTGCTCCTCTAAGCACTCTCTCAAATCACCTAAACACTATCTATATATTCATGCTTCTCTAGCATGCTTAAGTCTATCGCTAAGGGACACCTAGTATAAATTCTGACCGGGTCGGGTCAAGCGTCAAACAAAGTCAAACGAGAAAAGTCTTTGCAAAACAATGTGCCGTGCGGCTACTTACGCACCTGTCCGTAGCGATGTTTGCTTGTACTCGATGTCGAGCAAGTAGTTTATAATAGAGGATTTCCCACCGCTCCATGGACCCATGAACAGGACCAGTGGCTTGGAAAAGATCTCTGGATCTACAGACGCAACGAACAGTGTCAGTTAATTTCAAAGTGTTCTGAAATTTTCGGAATCGTTACTAGACTTGGTGGATCTTCGTGCAAAATAAACATTTTCTACATTTGTTACAATTCTTACTACAATATTACTCCTATATCATTTTCAACTCGTTATAGTCGTTAAGGGAAGAAATAAATATTTACTATGTAGCTCTCGCATCTTGCGATGAATGCAGACAATTCTTATTTTGCATAAGAATCCGCTGTCTAGTTATGTATTTCGATCTTGAAAATCTATGAAACGGTGTGGAAACATCTATGCGATACTCGCCACCGAAGTGCCTGTTGCTGAGGTCCCTATATTTGTATAGAGACTCCAAAGGTTGTATAGCATTGTCGTACACCCTCTTCAGCTCCTTCAGTACATCGTGCCCGATCTTCGAAATAGCTCGTTCCTTCTCCTCGTTCTCCTCGTCCAGTTTCAGCAGTTGGTTGAGGTGATCTCGAGGTCTCAAGTTCTCCGGCACCACGATCTCCCTGATTAGGTCTTCCTCCGGGGTGGGCTCCTCCTCGCTTTGTTCCGCGTCTTCGGAGGCCTTGGCTGATTCATCGGCCGCTCCCTCCTCGCCAACCTCTCGCCTAGCTCGAGATTTCGTTTCCTCAGCTTGTCCCTCTGATGCTTCTTCGGCACCTTCTTCCGCCGACTTGGCATCCTCTGCGGATTCTTTTCCCTCGCCTTCGTCAGCGGATTTGTCCTCCTCGGCGGACTTTGCTTGCTCTTCGGATTCAGCTTCCTCCGTAGATTTAGCTTCCCCAGTCGTCGTCGCCTCTTCCACCGATTTTCCTTCGTCTTCCGCAGACTTTCCTTCCTCCTGTTTACCTTCTTCGCTTTCCTGTGCTTCTTCCGTTTGACCCTCGGCGCTCTCAGCTTCGCCTTCACCCTCCTTGCTCTCCTCCTGCCCTTCCTCCGCACTTGCCTGCTGTTCCTGCGACTGTTCCTCTTCCTCTTCCTCTGCTTTGCTCTCGTCCTTCTCCTCTCGAGTCTCTTCCTTGGAAGCCTCCCCAGCTTCATCCTCCTCTACAGAAGCTCCCTCCGCCTTCGAATCCTCTTCCTCGGGTTGCTCTTCTTCTTCTTCTTCTTCTTTTTCTTCTTCTTTTTCTTCTTCGGACTTCACCTCCTCGGTTTTAGCTTCGTCGGATTTCTCTTCGTCGAGTTTCGCTTCCTCAGCCGATTTGCCCGCGGCTTGGACTTCTTCGTCGGATTTTCCATCGTCGGCTTGAGCTTCTTCGTCGGATTTCCCTTCGTTGGATTTCTCCTCGTCGGCTTCTTGGGCTGCTTCGACGGATTTCTCCTCGTCCGCTTGCGACTCCTCTTCACCGGACTTGCTTTCGTCTACCTCTGCTTCCTCGGATTTTTGCTCTTCGGCCTCCTCTGTTCCTTCGTCGGATTTACCTTGGTTCTCTTCTTCCGTTTGATCCTGACCGGAGTCCGCGGCATCGTCTACTTTCTCGGGGGACTGCTCTTCGTCCTCCTCTGTTCCCGCATCTCCTTCGCCGGATTTCTCTTCTTCAGCCTCACCTGGAACAAGACGACAAACGTTCAGAGTTGTTAATCGGGAAAAATGAATATTGCAGTGAAATTTGTTTTCCGCGTGCGACACTGTACCTCCTTCGGCTTCGACGCTCTGCTCTCCAGCGTCCTCAGCGCTCTGTTCACCCTCCGCGGACTTTTCAGCCTCCTCTTGGGTTCGTTCAGCACTCGTTGCAGCCTCAGCATCTTCTACCGACTGTTGCTTCTCCTCCTCGGTCGCCTCATCTTCTTTCGAAACATCGCCCGTTGGCTCGCCCTCCTAGAACCCGGTGGTTCAATAGTAATTGATCCAGGGAACACATACCATACATATATGTAGTACCGAATTCTATAAAACCATAACTAGACTGCGGATTTTTATGAAAAATATATATTGACTGCATTCGTTACAAGATATGTATGCACGCTTTTTTCTTTGACCTTTTTTACAAGTCGAAAGTAATACATACAACCACATTCCTAAATTCTTGGAATATTTTCACTGTTTTGAATTTGATCCAGGCAATTTTGTCCTACGCCGTAGTCTAACCATTAGAAATTGATCCAGAGGAAGCGAACGAGTGGTCTCTGGTTCAATTTCTAATTACCTTGGAAGAGTTTACCTCTTCGCTCGCAGGTTTCCCATCGTCCTCATGGCTGTCTTTGTCCTCGTTGGCCCCAGCCTCGGCACTGGTCTGCTCCAAAGATCCTTCAAATGAAACATTCTAGAAATTGCTGTGCTCCAGTCGCGCGCTCCCCAACATCTGAACATTACCTGTACCGAGGTCCTTCAGCGCTTTCTCAATGTACGGTCGACACAGCTCCTCTCGCACCTCTAGCTCCTCTTCGCTTTGCACTCCTGAATTAAAGCAAACTTGATATAAGAGTCGAAGCGATAAAATTCTGATACGGTGGGCTCTAGCGTTTGAAATTACAAATTACGGTTCTTTACGCTGTTTCGGCAGCGGAAATCGCTATTGTAACATAGTTTTGTAGCCTGAAACGATTCCGCAATGACGGCAGACGTCCAACATCGATTCAGGGACCTAAGGACGCGCTAATAATACCAGTCCTCCCGATCGGGAGGAACGTTTCTAAACAAACAGAGGAGGCGTGACGTGACGACGCGACGCGACGCGACGGGCTTCGGTTTACGCGGCGCAGAAATATGCGAAACACACGATAGTCGTCGGACATTAATAAAAGATATTTGCGTGGCGCGGGAGTTTGCTCGATTCTCAGTCGATTCCTCGGCTGCCCGTGCTGCCAGGAATGTTCATCAGGAGTTTTCACTATGCGACTGTGGTCCCACGGTGCCAAGAGAACAGGCGCGGAGTATTAGATAACTCCCCGAGGGTTTAACGCCACGCGACCACCGAAAATATCTGACCCAGGTGACGCAAGAATCTTGTCAAAGTCGTTACACACCGTTCGGATGAGCGCGTGCTCTCGGACAATGACAGGTGTTCAGTGTTCGGAGAAACAACAAGAACATCGTCCTATTGTGCAGTAGCGCTCGCGCTCGTTTAAACTTACGTTAGACTAGAACGATAGTTGCAATTATGGTATATTTTTCGACGGAAGATACTTAAGAAATAAAACAGGAGTGGACTTCATTATTTTGTTGCGAATAGACTGCGGATCTTTATTCAAAATAACAATATTCTTCGTTAATTACAAGGTGCTGAAACCGAATAAGAATTTCTTTCCCTCTTTTATCATTTGAATTTTCGCCTACTTATTGTTCTCATTAGTTATAAATCTGAAGCCAATATATTTTTCAAATTTTTCTGAACTCGGTCGATGAAAATGTCGATATCATCTTTCTAGGCAGTACCTGGGACCAGGAGGCCGGTTTCTAAGTTTAGCGGCGAGTAGGCGGCTTTGAGCCGAGCAACACTTGAAAATATTTATATATTCGATGAGCGAAACGTATTTTTATCGGTTATTTGCCGCGGAAAAGTGTGAACGACTCGACGGGGGTTAGTCGCAAAATTCAGTCGTAAAATCCAACCTTTACCATTATTATATCTATCTATTTTTATTATTTATTATATTATGTATATTGCCCCGCGCGCGACTCTCGGCTTTGGCGAGGACTCTCCTCTTCGCTCTTATATTGTACCATACAATTTTATTTTTATATACATACAATAATATTACATAACATATTACGAAATTTTGTACTAGGTTTCTCCATCGCGAAGAATTCAAATTGCATGTAGAAATTTGTAAAATTCTAGACTACAAATTTATTAACGGTACTTCCTAGTACATTGCTTCTAATCTTACCAGCTAGAGCTAAAGTTAATTCTTCATTTAGAGTTTCGATAAAATAATGAAAATTGAAAATTCCATGAAGATTCGCAGTCTAATACAAATGATATGTACAGTTACTTCGAGAAAGGTGAATTCTCAGTTAGATTTTATAATAGTTTTTGTGCGAGTGATATATTCGATCGCGACGAATGTATTAATTTTGATCTCGAACGATCTGCAAGACATGTTGAAATTGTGTGGTCAGAAAATAATCCGCGAAAATGTCAAGATACAGGTAATGGAAGCAGAGTTAAGCAGCTGTCGTTTGGCAAACGTAGCGAGGACAAAGATAGAATCCAAAGTCTTGTCCGCGGTACGCGGCTCGCATAGTCTTTAATCCCGTCATTAGAAAAAAAATCGAATTGGATCAAAACTATTGATATTCCTCCCGTATAATCTATGTTTCTGGAACTCGTGAACGCTGTAAAAAAGCGTTAACAAACACGCAGACTGTGTTAGATTCGGTTGGGATTATAAATCTGGAAAATATTTCATTGACGCCTTTTCTAAAAAATGAAGAAGACAGTTGAAAGCTCAAACAATTGTAACTGCTAGACTGCAGATTTACAAAGAACGGCCGTGAATTTCGCGCAGGTACCTTTAAACGGAATACACGGCTAGCGTAATTCGCGAAATTCAGAGCGAATCTGGCACGGATTTACACCCGTCCTTATGTAATTATTTGCGAGTTGTTGACAGTCGGTTTCCATCGATTCCCAAAATAACGGATCCTTGAATCCACAATCGGACAGTTTTTCCTCGATCACCGCGCCGCGCCGCGCCGGTCCGATTAAGATTAAAGCATTTGCAAAATACCCGATTCACCGATCTAGGCCAACATCTACATATATGGTATTCTTCTACCCCAATTTGTAAAATAAATTTAAATGATATTGTTGTATTCGGGCGAATGTTCATCGCACGTCCTGATGCTATTTTACAAATTACTTCTGATCAACGTGCCAATAACTTCCTATTTCGCACGAAATTCTTGCAATGGGGAAGAAAATTTTTATTTTGCATAAAAATCAGAATTGCTGAAAGGTTAAACGAAGAAGTTGACGAGTGTTGTTCAACAAGTGTCACGCTCGTCGAACAGACAAGAAGCGGTATTTAATTTAATAATAGACGTATGCATATGCATATGGTATAATCATAATCAGGCGATAATGACGCAATATACAGCGCAGGTTCATCGTTTCGATGCCGAACGAGTCAAACGAGCCAGGAACCGATGACGCTGATGTTACTTTACGTAACATTGACCTTCGTCGTTCGTCACTGGTTCGTCAGCATGTCGGCCACATCATCGTTCGCTAAAGTTCCGAAAAAGCTACCCTGTCCAAATACACGGTAGACCTTCGACGAAATATATGTATAATCGTGCTTTTCCGGGGCGGGAAAGACTTTCGAAAGACCCAACAGCGATCAACGTTAGATCAACAAGATGCACGATGAGGTACGGCGGCGCGGAGCGGTATCTAAAATGATCGATGATCCATCTCTATCTCAGGTGATGATCAAAAGTTCACCAGTTTTATTCGAATATCGCACACCGATGAAAGGTTCCAAGTTTCACGATGGAGATATGTTTGATGCACCGATATAGGATGAAAATTTGGCTGAAAAGGTTCACCACTTATATTTCACCGTAGAGATCAGATTGCACGTAGAGTGTCCATAACTTGTCGATCCTGTTTGAAGAGACGAGAAAGGGGAGGAAATTCTGAGCTTGCAGCCAGTCGTGAAGCTTTAGTCATCGGCGCTCGTCACGAGTCGCGGCACGTCGATCCGATCTTTATTTATACCATAATTAACGCAAATAAACTACGCGACGCCGAACTCGTTGACCAGCCGCATCTTGAAAAAAGCCGACGCGTGACGGTTAAAAGTAACACGACAACAAATGAACGTATTATTGTCGCGCGAATTTGTTTGTTTGAACACGATTCGATGAAAATAAACAGTTGTTTTTTACGTTCGGCCACCATAAACTACCTAAATTTTAGACTCGCTCTAACGCAAAATCAATACGTTGCTAGACTAGATCTTCAAGCAAAGTAAATATCGCTAGACTCACAGGACACCGAAGCTACACAGACGTGCAATTCTTTTCTCTATAATATTGTAATCGGTTGAAAGTGACGCAACAACAGTCTTAAATTTTTTAAATGTTTTTTCTATTTTGAATTTGATCTGCTAATTTTTATCATAAATGCATAAACCCGCAGTCTATCGATCGGTATACATATTGTACACTCAACCGAGATAAAATAGAATGGACTGTGAACGGCATAGAAACCACTGACACGCGATACTACGTTGACTACAGAGCCGTCAAAAATAGCACAAAGTTGAAGCAATGTATTTAACCAAACAGAAACTAAATCGTCAAGATTTATCATAGTTATTACTATTTTTGTCTTCTCGCATCTCACAGCGTTCGAGTGTATTTGGCACGGTCGATGCGTATGAACAGAAAAATTAATTTTTAGATTTAATTGCACGTGTCAACGTGCTAATTGTAGTTTATCGGGAGGAGGAGCAGGTTTCCTCGAATTTACCTCGAGGAGGAATCATGTTACGCTATCAAGTGTCCGTCTATCAACCCTCGCACGATTCTGAACGCCATGTGTCGAAAAGAATGCAAGGTCAAGAGAGCAGCAGGGTGGTAGCCTGCAACCAGACGGATGACTTCCGCGGCAAACTAGTTCAATCTGTATTATTATTAAATTGTTGCAAACTGGAAGAAATCTTACCCGAAGAGATAGTCAAATAAATAGACTAGCAACACAAGATTACCACAAGAGTTACCAAAAAGAGTTAGCAAAAGTTATGTCCATTGACTTTCAACCTTGTCCAAATATTCATTTATAAATGACAGCTATGGAAGGGCCAGACGACGAAGATGGAACTGTTGAAACTCAGCCATGCTTATCTACTGGGTAGCTAGAAGTTGGAATTCAAGGGAGCTAACTAGTTTAAACCGGCGCGGCGCGGCGCGGCGCGGCGCGGCGTGGCGAAGCAAGGACATTCTCGAAAATTGTGTTCGCCGACTTTCAATTACTGCTTCGCAGACTTTTTCTGTTGTAAATCATATTAAAATAGAGTTCGATTCAAGAGTGATCAAGGACATTATCAAAGCCTGTTCCCCTCCCTCTCCCCCCGTTCACTGACTTTTAATCTGAAAATCACGAAACGGGTGGAAATCTTGGAAACCGTCGCTAGGGACTTACGTCCATGTACACGATTCCGGTTCAAACCGGGAGTACCAGAAGAATCAGATTACAAGGTCATTATAAAATGTCCTCGCTGAATTTTAATTCCTACTTCTCAAACTTCCTGTTTGTAAATCACACGAAGAGTAGAAACCTCAAAGATCGTCGTAGGAGGTCGACTATACCTAGCTAGACCTAGCTAGATGCTGAAGAACGTCGAACGAATTCTTCGTGTCTGGAGCAGTTCCAGGCAGCCCGGTTCAGCTCGGTATTACGTCACCCCAGGTTCCTCTTACGAAGAATGTTAGAAGCCAAGGTGGGGTTCGGGGACCTTTCACTCACCCTGTAAGGCTAGAAGGGCCACGAAGAGGCCCACGAAGAACGCGGGTCTCAGCCGCGAGCCCGTCATCTCGTTTCACTAGGCACTACACGATGAGCCAGGGCTGGCAGCTCGTCTCACTCGATAGTCGCCTTCGACTCCAACTCGCCCGCGAGGAACTGGCATTGTCACTACCGCCAAACCCCGACAGACGCCCCTCTACTTCTTCATCCCAGTAGTAGACGACGACGGTTGCACCGCGCCGACTATACTCGCTGTTACAAGCAAGCTGCAGCGACTATAAGCGACTCTGTTCAGGGTCGGTGTCTTTAGAGTCTAGCCGGTGGGTCTATCCTTATTTTTTAAATTTAGTGCGGGGCCAGAGATGGCCTCGTTTCTTTCGATTTTCTGTTCCGTTCTCGTCGCGCGTCGCGTCGGTGATTCCTCGATTTTCTCGATCTGTCGACGCCGCGGTATACTCGCGGCTAATGGTTGGTAAAATTAAACCGAGGAGCCACTCCCGAGACACGCGGTACCTGACCAAGTAACTTTCAGAAGGTCGGAGAGACAGGGGACCATTCTTCGCAGATCGCTCGGCTTTGCATTGTTACGGCGCGGCGATAGAGCGAACGGGGAACCTTCGTTCGGATCGTTTGGTTCTTTGCGACACGTTCGCAGTTTTCGATTGAGCTGTTTTATACGAAGAAGGCGCGGCGAACAGGAAAATTCCTGAGAGACCTTGGGATGTTGTGTGGTTATCTGTGAACTGTTAGCCCCGCGAAAGCACAGAAGACAATTTTGTTACCGTGCTGTAATAATAAAGTTTCGCTTATGATCTGCAAACGGACGATCATCGAACGAACCCGGTAGACAAATCTGAGCTATCCCGACTTGTCATCCATTTTCCGAAAGAAATTGGATTCGTTTTCACTGACATTTCGCGACTGCCAAGACTGAGGTCAACGTGTTAGTAGTAAAAACACGGCGCGCACACCTCGCGACACAGTTCGTTCGTCGCGTCGTCGCATAAAGCTCGGGGCCTTGAGGCTCGCTAATACTGCTCCTCTCTTCAAGGTTTCATTTAATTAAGTTACACACTCGTGGATATTTCGAGTGGAACTAATTCGCAGCGAGGCACGGAGAGAGCGAGGATTTTCGAAATCGCTATGCTAAGTCTCGGACCGCGTGAAATGTAAATTCCTTCCGATTCCCAAGACGACCTTGCCCCCGTATCACACATATATGTATATTTTCGGACTCGCATGAACGCGCTCCTATCGTTGTAAAACCAATAATTCATCGCTACCACCGAGAAATCATGAAACTCGATCGAACGCGACAATTGTGTGATTATCGTTAGATTTCTGTGTGGTAGCGTCTAATTTTAAAATTGCTTCTCGGTTTCCGGCTTACAGATGCGGGCTCGTGTAGCGCGAGAAAAAATAGCCGACTCTCGTCATAAGTAAAAAATAAAAATAAAAGAGAAAAAAGCGAAGAGAGGAAACGAGGTTGACGATGACGCGGTGGCTAGGTCGAAACGTATGTAGGATCTTTGTACGAGATCACTAGTCAATGTCTCTGCGGTCTGTCGGCCAGGTAGACCCTGCAAACCCGAGAAAACTGGGCTGCCAAGAGGTATTTTTAAAACTGCGACTCTTAGTCCAGTTGATCTCCGGATCATAGGAGATCAAGATTCGGTGATTCAGTGGCGTCCGCGTAAACCTCTCGGGCCCCGAATAAACGAGTGTTTGTTTGTCGCTCTCGGTAAGCGGGAACGTGCAATTACAAATCTTTCCGACAACAATGCAATCCCACGCTCGCTCGAACACAATGTGGACGACTACACACGTTCCTCCCCTCGCGTTCTTCGCTTCAGGATCGAAACCCTCCGAAGAACGCTCCGACTCTCTGAATACGTTCGCGAAGATGATCGTCGAAGAGCAGAACCAACAATCAAACTAGTTTTCGAAGAGAGAGAGAGAGAGAGAGAGAGAGAGCAATCGTACAATAAACCAATGAGAATGAACTTGAACCTGTCCAAACCGCCTAAGCGAGATAGAGAAGTATCGTTCGAGGTCTGTAGAATCTCTGTTCGACACGATTTTCGCCTCCACCATTAAACAAATTGAACAATTTCATACAAAAACAGAGAATGTATAGTACTTAATCAGTGTTTCGTTTTCTTACAAAAGCAAATGACGGTTGATTCGTAGGCAGGTTTCTGAATTTATTCTTGTCAGATTTACCCAAAATCGCTATGGATCCATCGCTTCGAAAGGATCGAGTACAAGGATCCCAGGATAATTAAAGAATTATTTTACAATTCACTAAATGAGCTTCGATATTTGTTTCTCTTTTCTTCTGTTTTTGGTAGCTGAAATCTCTTTTTCTTGTACGAAAATTGGTGTGACGAGGCTGCGGAAATTGGGACGCATGCTGGGCGTTAGGTGTTTTTCGCGTTGTTTCCCATGACGTAAGGTAATATACAATATTATATGTACATGTGTATGTAGTATCAGCTAGATTCCAGCGCAGCGGCCTCTTATTGCAGGCGAACGGGGCTGAGAATCGCGAACGAGCAAAGAGAAGAGATTCGCACGCGAAATGCGTGCGCTCCGGCAGAGAAGAGCGTCGGTCGGGACGACGCGCGACGCGACGCGACGCGACGGGCGCCTTTATATTTAGAAGCCCGGGTCGCCGCCGTATAAGGTGGTGCTCCCTCGTGCAAAAGTTCTCGCGAATGCTTGCTCTCTCCCCTTCGTTCTTGCACTTTCTCCTTATCTACGCATCCTCTTATCCTATCCCGTCTTACCTATCGCATTCCGCCGTTGCACCGATTTTTACAGAGGACTCGGTAAACAAAACTCTCTATTTAACACGCTTTATACTATTTAACGCTAGATCTATGAAGAGAGCTTCGCAGATTCGTTTCGCTGAAAGCGACTACTTTACGTTATTTTGGAGAAACGAGTTGGACAAGTGATAATTTATTTATTCGCTTGACATGTATGTATCTTCAATGTTCTTTATTCTACGTTATTTTTCCCAAAAATGCATAAGACCTGAAGTCAAGTTATAATATACAGTCAAAGAGATGAATTTATCGAATGGTTCTCCACGAACGCATCTTTGCAATGATTGATGGCCATAAATTGAAAAATTCGGAATCTGCCAGTGTGCATTATTTGCATTTTCCACCCCGATTTTTTATTGGCAAAGAGGAGGTTAATCGAAAC
Organism: Lasioglossum calceatum; assembly: GCA_963966675.1. NCBI lineage: Eukaryota > Metazoa > Arthropoda > Insecta > Hymenoptera > Halictidae > Lasioglossum > Lasioglossum calceatum. Next base: position 52,152 of record OZ016551.1, on the reverse strand, counting down.
CGTTAATTGAACAAGCGATCAAACATTTTTGAGTGAGCAACGAAAGCGGGAAAAGTGTACGAGTGACGTTTACTGGCCAAATTGGCTGCTTCTCGATCTATAATAAGCCCCTAATCGTGCGAGGTCACAATGTGACTTGGTCAGACCTGTTTTATGTCATTACGATTTCGAATTTGGGTAGGTTCCTCGGCAGATGCAGCCGACTTGCTCCTTTTACGGGATACAGAGAATCATAGTATATGGTATACTCGTACATTGTAGAATTAGGGATTTCGAATTGCAGTTGATACGGCAAAAAACTATAAAAAAACCCTTTTCTTCTTCAATCATTTATTACTTAACATTACATTGTCTACACGCTGTGTAATCTATGTTAAGTGATTTACGGAGTTATCTTGTTCGCGTTGTTCAACTCGAAAAAGAAGCCTGTTAAAACTTAACCTACATAAGTTTAATAAATACAGTAGTTCTGTGTTAACGTTCCGAGTCCTAGGAAATCTTACGAGGTGTCGTAAGAAATACATATATACAACGCGATAATTACTATTAGACTTCGGCCATTTACGCGGATACAGGAATCATATATATATATATATATATATATATATATATCTATTTGGATGAACATATTTTTTAAGATAGCTATTCGCACGCTTGGATGTTCTCGGTACTGTAGAACAACGATCTAGTTAACAACCAGAAGCTGAGCAATTTACAGTAATTTTTGAACCTTCGGTCTTGTTGTCGACCGAGCCATCACCGTTTTGCATCGCGATGCAAATAGGTACCGCACCAATTTACAGAAACTAAAAAGTGGTACACGCTATACAATACTAAATTCCGGACAATCCTGTACGCATAAAACCCTTGGTCCATCGATCACACATGCACACGAACTCCACAAAACGACCAAGAAAATTCCATGATCGTGAAAGGTAACGAGACCTCCATGGCTAGCAGCGATGTACAATCCGCGCGAATAAATAAATTCCTACCCGTAGGTCCTTACAAACGATAATATTGCACGTGAAAAAAAAAACCATAAGGCATTGCACTCTCCGAGATAATCGTCACCCACGTTGATACGCAGTAGAAACTATGTAGATAGAAACAAATGTTAGATGGATAACACGTTGAACAACCGTTGCTCGCTTTGATATAATATAAACGTAGATAAACGACACGTGGAAGACTTCTTTCGTGGTCTGTTTTCCGAAAAAACGCCAACTAAAATACGCTCATTATCATAATAGCTGTCCACTACATACAATACAATCGTGTTGCAAATTTTTGGAGAACATGCAAAGGGAAATTCGTATGTGAATCGTCCACTGTCCAAATCGAATTAGCAAATCAACAGCTCATATACAAATAATGGAATGCAATTAAAAGGTTCAGAATAGAAGGGAGATCACTCTTGTATAACCATCTGAACGCTATCGTACTCGAATGCAATTCACAGTCCACGTCTAATTTTCTCAGCGATCCAGGTGTGTTTCTATCGTTACGTTCTCCTTAACTTGAGCATGTGCAAGTTCGGATGCCATGGCACTTTCCTAAAAGTCGACGTGTTCGTCTCATCAGGAGATAGGGCGTCCTCGTTGCAGTTATCCTCGGCAGGAGAAGACACCTCGAGCAACGCGTTGTCCTGCAAAGGTCCGGCGATGCCAGTGTCGAAACTGAACAGTCTGCGATGTCGTTTCGTATTTTCACTCGCTGCGCTCCAGTTTCGCATGCCCGGATCGCTGACGACGCGACGGTGCTTTCTATGATGATGCCGACGATGATGCTGGTGCTGGTGCTGCTGGTGCTGCTGGTGCTGCTGGTGGTGGTGGTGGTGATGGTGGTGGTGATGGTGGTGGTGATGGCGATGACGCAGCTTCCTCCTGTCGTGGTCCAAGCTCGTCACGCGGATCAATGGGACCGGGTCGAAGTAGAGCCGATTGTCCACGATCGGAACGAAATGCACCGTGTCCATTGTCAACGAGCTTGGGCAGAATATGTTTGGGGTGTGACGCGTGGTCGGGGACCATTCGGTGTCCGGACGCAGGTTGATCGTCACTTTTCTGCGGTGGTAGGATCGCTCCGAATAGGAGCGATGCAATCTCGACTGCAGCCTGGAAGGTTGTTTCAATGTTTCATCGGCTGTACAAATTCATTCGTAGCCCGTCTTGCCCGTAATGAATTTATTTAGAATATTATAGAAATACTGGTTATAAAAATATCAAATATTCCTACATCTATCCTATTGTACGTTACAGTAGTAAAAGGTGCCTTAGCGAAAGGCAGATAGTCTGCCGTTAGCAGATCAAACCGATCGCTAATCTTCTACAACGAAACGAAGAGTCTACGAACCTAGAGGAACAAGAGTGGGACGTTCTGTGTCGTCAGTTGAGCGGATGCTCTCCCCTGGGCATCCTATAACACTTGTTCCACGCTTCTAGCAGCAACACGCAACTATGAAACCGGTAGAAGATCAACAGCGGAAGACCAATCCTCGAAAGAATCCCCCAAGCCAGCACGCCAAAGAATCTCAATTGCAGTTCTTGCGAGATCCAGTTCTGCGTGACGACGGTATCAAAGGCCCACAGAACAGAGTTGCTGAAGAGCAGGAATGTGATCACTTGTCGAGCAGGTTTCCCAATGATCTGGAAACGCGTGATGCAGGACCTCTTGGACGCTTCAGCGATCAAAGTGCTTTGAGCGAAGCACTGAACCAGTTGCAAAACGGAAGCAGTTAGCAACATGATGTGTCTCGTTTTAGTTTCATCGGTCTCGTCGTCCAGTATCGCCAAGGAGCAAGCAGTGACCACAATAGTGAACACAGAGTACAGTTGAACGCCGAACAATGCTACGTTGGATAGTAAACTGTCCAGGGCAGCTGGCGCTCTCGTTACAACGGACATCTGCCTGACCTGGACCAGGCCACTGGCAGTCATCAAGGTGCTCAGAGTCAGGATGCTGATCAGAGTGCCGCAGGTTAGCCAGGAAAGAATGTTCAACGGGAAGTTCTTGTCCTCTCTGACCACGAGGAAGATCAGGATTACCACGATACCGGCTACCATGCACAGGATGCCGAGGAACAAGCCTTTGCTGGACCCATCGCAGCCCACTTTTGTGTGGCTCGTCAGGTCCTTGCTGCTGTGGAACTTTTGCTTGTGCGGCAGAAGGTTGCGACCGACGTTCTGACCCATCACGAACGTGACTGCTGCGGCGATTAGGCTGGAACACGATGGAGTTGTCGATTGAATCTTGTTCTAGCTAGTTCTGGCTAGTGATTATTATTCAGTTGCTATTCGATAGAGTCGCACGAATTTGAGGATAATGTCAGATTGTGTACAATTTATTCAAGTAGTTCAAAAGAAGAATTACTACTATTTTCTAGATATTTTCTCGAAAACTGTGAATACCTAAATTGCACGATGAACGGATAGAGAAACGGCATGCTCGATGTCCATAGTTGACCCAAGGCATTCGTGTTCAGGCACTCTTGCAGAGCTATCACCTGGGAGATTTGCTCGTTCGAGATCGGCTGGTAGGGATGAAAGGTCTCTTTCTCTGGGGAGGGGTAATCTAGAAGAAGACGAGCATTGCACATGATCCTGGACAACAGAGACGGCAGAGCTAAACTCATTCGAATGGTCAAGACCACTTTCACGAGGAAGGAGCAGGGGCGAACGACCTCGAAACAGACAATTTCATCTTCGAGATCGCTGCTGCCGATATTGCTATCTCCTCGGTGGACTCGAGACATTTAACAGTTACAGTGAGACTCCATTTATTTCTCGGAAAAATCGGAAAACTCGGAAAACAAAACTGTAAGGACGTTTTAGAAGAATTGCAGAATACTTTTACATTATTTGCAACTTGATACAATTATTGAAAGAAGAAATACATTTTTTATTTTACATAAAAATCATCACAGAGAGAGAGAGAGAGAGGGTTCTAATTGTAACTAACTGTAATTAAGTTGATAGAACTTTTGCTCTTCCCTCTACACTGTATACATAGAGATGCAGTTAGATACATTAGTAAATGGGGTCCCACTGTACAAATTTTGTCGAGTAATCGATACCAGACCTATCAGGTCTCTAGGATGTCTTATCAGAGACTCAGGGAAACCTCGAAGATTCAACGGGGACGCAGAATTGGGCAATCCTCTTTGCGCCAGGTGAACAAAGTATGTCCATTCTTGTGCCGAATCCCAAATGACCAATCGTATCCAAACGGCGATGTTCGTCGCCGCTAGATGAATGAAACCGAACCTCGCTGCTAGGCCGAACCTTTCCACCAAAACCTACAAATAAACAGTTTTTTCAATTATGAGAATACGGATTTTCTTTGGAATAACCTAGAAATATAATATATGTATAGAATATTTAAGAAAATTAATAATTCAAGCTGTAAACTGTTCTGATCATCGTCGTATCGATATGTACAGTTATAAACAAAGGCCCTACAGATGTGTACATACTTAACGTAACACTGTCCGACTGACCTGAGAGTTGACAAAGAGGAAGTGCATCTGCAGAAAGGTGAACAGTCCGTGTAGAACCGGATGCACAAAGACAACGTCGCTGAGACATTCCGCACCCTGCATCATCGAATGCATCGCCATCTCGAGTCCATTGAAGACGAGGGTCGCCAGACCGAAGACTATCCAGGACACGATTGTGTTTTTCGTTAGTTATTCGTTACTCTTCCAGATCGATGAAAATGGATTCGAATCGAAGAAAACTCACGCAATGCCCCGACCCGAATGTAAAAGCTTGTCGGCGCCGTTCTCGAACGTGAGATGTGAGCTCGTTTCAGGGAGCCGAACCTGGTCAAAGACGTGCCACCGAGTTCCGCGTCATCGACGCCTCCGGCTCCGCTACCAAGGCTGCCGCAACTGTCCACCAACACCCATATATAGATGCTGATGATCACCGCTATGCTCCCCACGTACAGGTACATCAGGAACACGCCCTACAAAATCGGACACCGTGGAGAACCGATGGGGAATCACCAATGGGACACCGCAGGGTCCACCGATCTCTCTCGTTCCGGCAACGGTTAACAGTTCACGTAACTACAAATCGATCTAATAAATTATAGGATGACTGTCCGTGCTGTATTTCGCAGTATCGTACGGTTGCATTGTTGGCAAATTTTTCTGTCCCATTTTCTACTGGTCGTAGCACACGAACGCCGCGCCGCACCGCGCCGTTACACCTCAAAATACAGCCAGTGTTATTAGAACTGCGGTCATCTCTGAAACCTCATATGTACAGCGTGTACAAAAAGTAATGGTCATACGTCCTAGGGGTGAATCTATACCTCTGGATCCGTGGATATTTTTAAAAGAAACTTGCCGCAAAATTGTTTGTGCCAAAGAAAATTGTTGTTAAAGTTTGGTTCGAGGAGAGAAAAAGTTTGAAAGGAACTTGTTGTTGTAATTTTTATGTCGTAAAAAAATACTTATTAAAATATAAGCTGTTGAGGTTTTTTCAAAATTTGATTCAGTGGAGTCATACATATGTATAGAGTATAGACAAAAGCCTACTACATACTACAGCAGTCCACCTGACCGTGTCGATGAGACAGAAGATAATCGTGCGAGTGCCTCGAGACTTAACATACATAACCCCACTCGATCAAATTTTGCAAAAGCTTGAACAGCTTTTATCTTAATGAGTATTTGTTTGCGACGGATGGTTCCTTCAAAACTTTTCCTCTTCTCGATGTGTAGAAGCTATTGATGTAAATACTTTTGCATTAAAAATTGCGAAAAATTGCGAAAAATTGCGAAAAATTGCGAAAAATTGCGGAAAATTGCGGAAAATTGCGAAAAATAAACAATTTTGCGGAAATTTCGTGGTGTAGATTCATCCCTAGGACGGGTGACCATTACTTTTTATACGCCCTGTACATGTAATACGCGAGCTCGCGCAGCTGATGCTCTCCGGTCACTCCGGATCAAACGAAACTTGCAATTACGCGCGATCCTCCGTGCTTACGTTCCACGTAAATTGTGGATCGGTCTAAATCGCTATGCCGACTGGTTTACGGTAACAGTAACAGTCCGCGAATTCAATTCACCGGCTAGGTGAATCAAGCATACCTTTCGCGCAGGAACCGAGCTAGGGAGCCGATTCCGAATGAACCGCCGCGCGCCGCGCCGCGTCACGCCGGAGAATTATGGCCAGTCTAAAGTCATCTAAAGTCTAAACCGTACATTATCCGCTAATTGAGTCGTCCACCCGGATCCATCCCAGGCCTACCTCAGATTCCGTGGTCCTCCGCGATAATTCTGCCTCGAGTCATTCATGAGCCTACTTTACGCGTTTTGTTACGTATGTACGTGTATACTCGTACCGTAGCGATCCTCTTCTTGAGGATTTGTGGACGACGCGCGACGCGAGGCGTTCAAATGAGCCTGTATGTACAATATATGTATGGCATGTATATGTATAGACAAGCTCTATCGTCGAAGCAATGTATTTATACCATTTGTATAAATGAAAAAAAGAAAAATATTTACATCACCAAATGTAATGAGATTTTTACTTCAACTGTACGAAATTTTTTGGCAAATACAAACAAATTTTTCTTTTCGGTTTGTTAACACGCGATCGATCCACAAATTGCGAGAGTTAACTTACTTTCCAAGTCGACTGTGAGTTAGGGTCAGCTATCGTACCGTTATCCGCACCCAGAAAAACTCCTAAATCGTAAAGCCTTCGATGTAAAAGAAAAATCGGCAAATTTTTGCATTCGGAACGTGTATACGAAAAACAGGAAGAACATCGGCTACAATATAGTTGTGTATTAAACACCGTCGTTGCACGGTAAATTCGCAACGCGCATTAAATGCGCCTGCCGTGAAACGATTAAAGGAACACGTTCTTTGATTACCGAATGAGATATGGTCGATCGCGCGTTGTGATTTTACGGCGCGTCTTCGTTCGCTATAATATTCTACGTTTTATGGCTTGAATACCTTCTAACGCTTTCGTTCGTCCCGACGATTCTCACGATTAGACTTTCGGTATGATTAGCGCGGTTTATTCAACTTTGCAGACGACGCCGGCTTTTAGCACGGTTTCCGAAAAAATGTCGAAAACGTTACCGCGGCCGAGCGGGTACGTGGCAACCAACCGACTATAAACTGCGAGAGGAAAAATTTCCGATGGCAGAGCTGTCCAGTTTCCGCGTAATAATATTGGGAATCAGTTACATCGGCTGGGACAGCGAGGTTTTCGATGCGTGGCATAGTACATACGAGTACATGATACGCAGTGCGCGCTGTCGCGATTGCTGCAACGAGTGCGGCCATTAAACGACGGATATATCGAATTTCTCTTCGCTTTTCTTGATTTCAGCGTTTAAGAGTTTACGCGAGGTTTATTTCAGCTGTATGTATTATATGATATGTATGTATATTAGAATGACTGAGCGTAACGTAAAATATGGATTAAAATAAATATTATTAAAATTGACTAAAATGTAAATTCACTTACTTGCAAACTGAGGAGCGGAACAGGCGTGTCCATGACCTCGGCCAAGCAAAGAGCAATCATCAGCACCACGACCAACTGGCCGTAGACGTTCGACAAGACGACCCATAGTTGGGAACTGTAACAGTCATCGAAACATCGGGTCTGTCATTTACGAATTTGTTGAAATGAAAAACATAGCAGTTCTTTTTAAAACACTTCAAGTACCGAGGGAAGTTAACATTTTTCGATGCTTTAAATGAACAAGAGCGATATAAGAGAGATATAAAATTGAAGTTACTGCGAATTTCTATATACTATAAAGTAAAAATTAATTGTTTCGACCAATTGCAAGATACAGGAGCCTACATAGACATTTATTTTGCCTCGTCGAGGGGGGCTTCACGGATGATACAATAGAAAGATAAAGGACTTGCAATGGTTCCGAGTGGTCCAACAAATCGCTCTGCGACCTGCCCTTGGAGAGGAGCCTGGTGACGAATGATCTTGACGGCTCCGAAGACCTGGTGGTCTCGGCAGCCGCAGTTTCAGACTCCGTGTTCCTCTCAGCCCGGCTAGGGGCTCCACCAGGTGCACCCTCCACGGTGCCACCTGTCGTGCTTCCGGTCTCGTTCAGGCTGTCCTTGTCGTGTTGCTCATTGCTGGCTGTAACAGAATTTTCGGTGGGTCAGCCACAACAGAAACTGATTTGCTCTCGAGCGACACCACGCGAATCATTCACTGCCGTTCTTCGAGCAAGTTCTGGGTCACTGAAGATAGAGACACCAAGAGGAACTTTCGCTTCGAATAATCCACCTTCGCACGGATCACATTCGCGCGGGTTTTCGCTAGTTCCGGGTTCGCAAGTCGGCCGTTCCGGGTAAACGATCATTTTTGCGCAACGTAAACATTCTCCTTGGGTCGATCGTGGGAGGTGGATCAAAATGTATTTCTTATTTCAATCATCTTCTTCGATTCTTCCAATATATTGTACATTTATAGCTCTAATTCTAATTCCTATTTTTGATACACCTTGTACACGATAATACCAAGCCAATAATGCTAAAACTATACATATGCTGGTCCTAAGAAAATGTAAAACTCGCCTATCCTGTCCGATCGTATCGCGCCTATGCTTTCGAATAACAATGTGATAAAAAATGTTGTGATTTTCTTTGCAACAAACGCGAGATCGTAATCGTTCGTTGGCGATGAGCCTATTAATGAAAATTTCGAAATATATATCATTAAAGATAGTGGAAACGTACGACTTGAATTTAAACATGAATCGTAGCCGCTGATTAAGATGCTCACAGGACTATGAAATGTCAGAGAAGAGGTATAATTTTTTCGAAAGTCCTCTCCATCAGTTTGATAATTAATCGTGTTGAATGCCGAGGATTACACGGGGTCTGCCATTTTTCTTCCGATACACAGAGATACGGGACCTACGCAGGAACAAAGAACCCTCGGGTGCGTTAAATCGGCGGCGTTAATTAGTGTGATGCGCAACAACGCGCCGCGCCGCGCCGTGTAATTTATGCCAGTGAAAATTCCTCGATAAAGTTGCACCCGACAGGTGAAGCTGATACGGGTCGAGCAATACGCGGGATCGATCAATTAAATCCGCCGCGATGCGAAACCATCTGAAAAATTGAGTTCGTGTTCGTGTTCGAGTTCGAGTTCGCGGGAAATGGTCTGCAAATTCATATAAAAATCCGCTGTCTACGTAACGAATCAAGTTCCACAATTATGAATTACAGTTCAGCTTCTTCATCGTACGATGTTCCGTTACATCGTGATACAATCTCTTTCTACCAGACCGGAAGTCTCTATCGCTCTTCACAAAATCAATAGATTTATCGATAGCTTTGGACGAGGATCGATTATAAATTCGCGAGCATGCGACGGGCCTGCATGATTGGTAGGATCAAAGGTGAGAGGTGATAAGCCGATTTTATTATACCGCGACTGGGGTTCAAGAGCACAGCATATGTTTGATCGACGCGACGATCATTTGTCGGAGGGCCGAGAGATCATCGAGAACGCAACACTGTATTTTCAAATGGCTGTTGCAACGCGTATGTCCTGTAACACAGCTAGAAAATGAACCGTCTGAAAACACTATGCACTGCGCCGCGCCGCGCCGTTCACATGGCGTCCGAGGGGGTCATAGATGGCGATTACGGTTCATTGTGCAGAGGCGGTCCATCGAAACGAAAAAAATCATGCTCGCAAGACCCTGGACAGCTGACGGGAGTTGAGTTACGGGAAAATGATACACTCGGTGGGCTCTGAGTTACGGGAAAACGATACAGTCCGCGGAGCTTCTAATCAGCTGTCTTGAAATACGGTGAGAAACTCCGAAAGGAAGATCGCTCGATCAAAACGCGTGGTACCGTGGAAATTAATGCGCGTGAACACGTCTCCGGTTGCTTTACAACCGACATCGCTAAACCATTATTGTATTCATGCGCCTGCTAGATGTTCATTGTCGAATAGCTAATGAGCACTGAGAAAGCTGTCACTTTAGACGGCGAATTTTACGTATTTACTATTTACACACTACACACTACACACTACACACTACACACCACACTACACTACATTACACACACACACACACGTGACAAAAATAAATAAAAAGGGACTAAAAGAATTTATGAATAGCGATATTTCCAGCATACTCGAATGATAATTCATGAACGAAAGAACACGAATGTGGGCCACGGATCATATTCAGAGCTATAACGAGGGCAATATTCGTCGATGATCTTCGACTGGTGAAATTTCAGATCCGGTCAGGAAATTAGGTCGGGGACGACCTAACCATGAATTCGAAGACGCGCGATTCGCTGTTAAAAACGGCATTCCCTCACATTACCGTCTATATATGTATGTTAAAAAAACTTGTTCGTCAGTTGGTGAGTGGGATCATGAAATTCATCGTATATGATTGCGATTGCCATGTGTAAAACAGTTTACTGTTACAATACTTATTTCGTGAAACACTTCGCACATTACCTACCGACGATCACACATTTCCTAGTCATTAAAAATCTATAAATCATTAGAAGAATTTAAAAACTATATTTAAACTGGAGGGGAAAGGTTAATAGGATTTCGGTAGGCGAAGTATCAACAAGTTAAAAATCTTCGGAATGAAGGAATACGCGATTGATACGCGGCAGCGACGAGTGTCGTTGATGATCACGATGATAGAGAGACAGAGGTTCGATCCGGGACAGCGAAGGTGGCGAATGATTTCCACGATGATTTCTGGCATCGTCTCTAGACCGAAGACGCGATGAGAAGATTCCTAACGATGAAGATAAACGACGCAACAACCGCTCGAGGGTTTTATCGCGCGACGTGTTGACGACATTAAATCCCTGGTGAGTGGTGAGTGATCGAAGAAAGTGGAACCGTAACTGAAGCCTGTCGTCGACGCCATTGCGGTTTCGATGTGTACAAAATTTCACTTTTTTAATCCTCGGATGAGGAAGGAAATTTTTTACCGAAAAAGTTAATCTATGCTGAATTTCTGAATCTTCGGTTTATCGGTAAAGAGATTAAATCGATTGAATCTAGATGAAATGTCTGAAAAAATTGATAAATTAAGCTGTAAATGTTTCCGAGCATCGGCAACTGTGTAGCTACCAACAGAACTCATTAGTTGGCCAACTATACAGATTATGAATACCATGCTTTTTGTACCGAAGATTTTCTCTATGCTACGAATTCGCTGATTTATGGAATGGGTTTTAATTGCGATTTTATAGTGTGCGAATTGGAATCGTGTGCTATTCGAACGAACTATTTCGTGGTTAAGAGTAAAAGTGGAATGGCAAATAAAATGAAATTGAGAAATGCAATATTAATGGCTGGTAATCGTGGAAACAAATATGTACGTATGATTTGTAATAGGTTTGATTTCACCTTCTTCACTGCCACTCTAAACGGTCGTAAAAACGCCTCTAAAACTTTTCTAACAAACCAAGTGTTGTTCGATCTACCGCGCTTTCTTAAACCTTCTTGACTTTCATGAGCCCTAACTTGGTTTCATTTCAACCACACAAGACACGCCAGTGATGTTGAAATCATAATGTATTACAGATCTTTTCAGAAGCAATAATAAAGCAAATGTGATCGGTGTACCTGTTACTTCTATGTACCAGTCACGTCTTCCCACCATTACATAGTACTTTTCGATCGTTGGTAGACTTTAATTTTAATCAATGCGATTCGGTTAACGATTATTTACACACGACGAAATTATTCGTGGAACAGTCTGCGAATAGGTTTGGTTATGTGTTTTTTGTTATACAGTTAACGCGACTGTCGAAATTCGAGATTAGTTGACAGTCGATGGTGGACACAAATTTCGATACGTATAGAATGTTATAGAATAGAGTAGAAGGTTACCTCGACCCTTTTGTCAAAGGAAGACAATGGTGTTGACCGGCACACTCGAGTTACCGTGCATGGCGAATATTCAGTCTCTCTTCGGGTGAAGGACAAAACGACCGGCGACCGACGACCGGCGACCGGTGTCTGCCACGATTTCGCGGATTCGGAGATCAGGTAAAGAGAGAGAGAGAGAGAGCAAAAGAGCAAGCAACTGCTCCACGCGCTATCGCGGAACGGAATGGCAAGGTAACGCCGAACAAGATCGACTGGTGTCCGGGACAACAAACGGTGGTGGTAGTAGTCGTGGTTTCTAACCGATCATCTGGTCTATACCAGCGACGACAGCTACGTCAACGATGATGATGATGATGATGATGATGATGATGATGGTGATGGCGAGGATGATGATGATGATGATGATGATGTCGTCGTTTCTCGTAGCCTCGTTTTTTTATCTATCGCCACAACATTGCTCGCGATGATAGAAACCGCACGAGGGACACCGACAATCTTTTGCAGAATTGGAAAACGACCTAAATGGCCCTGGAAAACGGCCCCGGTGAAATTTCTGATCGACTGGCGCCGATGAAAGCGTCCATCATCCTCTTCGATCAGTGAACAGACTGTTTTCTCTGATTCATGTTTGATGGTCGTTCCTTTTTTTTCGATGATGATGAAGTGCAAATTAACCCAAATTAATAACATTTTATATGCATTGCGACATGAAGAAATGCTCCAACAGAAAAGAAAAAATAAATCCTTCGTTACCTTGTCTTTTATAAAACTCTCTTGCTTCGTGACAACTTTGAAGAAATATGATTTTTCTCTTTCCCCACCTCCATCTTGTGATCACTGATTTGTGGCTGCACCTAATAGATTCTAACTCGAAAGGATATACAATAATATAGATATTTTTGCCGATTACCGAGAAATGGTACTCGCAACTGACGGGACTAGAATTAGAAGGAACGGCGCGGCGCGATGCGATGGTGGCCAGAGACGCTATTCGTTATACGTTATACGGTATAGCATACAGTATACAGCGACGATCGGCGAAGGATCTCGCGATCGCAAGTGCCTACTAATCGAGTTTCGCTCCATCAATTTCCAAAGCTGAAAGGAGCCAAGCCACCACGCTCTTTGAAAAATCAGTATGTAGAAAGATATTGCTCGGAGCCCCGTGCTGCGGCGATAACTCATCCGACAGGTGGTTGCCAAGGATTTTTTCCTGAGCAGAGTTAGTGCACAGATACATCGTGGCATAATAAGTTATGCGATTAGGCTTGCCTCGCTGTAGGAGGCGAGCGATTAATCGCATTATCACGGTTGCGCGCACGTGGGCGAATTAATCTGCGCCGGTGGACAAACATATAAGACAGCGTGGAAATTACCGTCATAATTTTTCTAAAAAAATGAAATAATAACTGCAACTCGAATGCCAGTCGGTCCGAGTTAAATTTTGTTGTATCAATTTATACGTACATTACGATATACCATAGGCAATAGACATTATATGTATAATACATACATACATATGTACATATTACATATACCATACATGTATTTGAACCACAGTGGTTTAGTTCTATTTCTTTCCGAACTTTAATCATTTTTGTGTCGTCTGCCAGAAATATATGGTATATTCTTCTAAATTCGTATGCTCTAATTAGTTAAATTCGCACGTCAAACTTGCTTAGTACATTTACTAAGGAATTTACCAAACTCTAAGGATTAATCATGGATTTTCGAAAGAAGCTCGTAATGTCTGTGTCAGATAGCAGACAGAGTGTTAGATTGCCGAAGACATATTCCAATAAATAACACGATATTTATCGATACCTGATTTGTCCTTTCGTACCTCGCGGGGAATAAATAATATTCACAACGTAATCATGATCGCTGGGATCTTCCACGTAGAACCTTCTAATTGAGACAACAACATCGCCGACCACCATAAAACGCCCACGACAATTCGCCAGCTGCTAAGACATACTGCCTAACCGTAGAAGTCTCTGAATCATCGAGCATAGCCATCCACCATCGATCAACGATAAAACCAACAGATCCCGTAACATTGGCAATCGTCGCGTCGCGTCGCGTCGCGTCGTGTCGCGCGTCGGCTTGGCAACGGTTTAACAAAACGTTTTTCGCTTCTTCAGCCGATACGATCGGCAAATTAGCTACCTGTTTCCCCGTTTCCCGGTATAGTATAAAGTATAAGGTATAAGTATAGGTAGTATAGGTAGACGTGATAAGCATAACCCTGTGAACGCCGAGCCGTGTACGTTAACTTTTTTATTTCCCTTTCGAGGATCGCCCATGCGAGACTAATCGGCTCGTTTTACGGCACATAAAATTGAACGGCTTCGATAGCGGCCGCAGAAGAACGATCAACTTGTCTGTTTAGTTTCATAACTCCTTGGGTTAAGATATCCGGCACTTGTAGAACATATTAAAATCAATTATAAACGATCCCCTACGCCCTACACCGTCGCCGTAGTAAAGCATGGCGTTTCAACAACGCATGATAAAATGATAATGTACTATTAAAATTTAAATAAAGCAGAAGTCGCGAAAGAACGACCAATATAGCGCCATCTTTGTATTTATGGTGAAAAGGTGAACGAGTCGCGTGTGAAATCGTGCCGAAAATTCGATTTCGGCGGCCAACCGGTTTTCTCGGAATACGAAAGTCGTCGTCCGCGACCGCCTTCTACACTCTACACTCTACACTCTACATTCCACCACACTCGACACGAAAGGAAAAAATTCTTCTTCGCTGTTCACCAGTGGTCATCATTTTTAAAAGCGAATGCAGCTAAGATTTAATAATTCAACTACAAAAGTTAGCATATCTACATTTAATAATTAATTTCGTCACTTCGATAACAGCTCTTCTCAAGGTGAAATTATTTATCATTTTATTTGAACAATGTAATTGAAATAAAAAATTATAGAAAATTATACATATAAAAATAATTGATTTGATGTAAACGCCAAATGAAAATTGATGTTTTATATTATTTGTATAACATAGAAATAATTATAATAATTATTTCAAATGCATAATTCACAGGGTGAGTGGACGAGGCTTGAAGACCACTGCTTTCGACAATACGAGGATCTGCTTTCGGCTTTCACACGATCCATGCAGAATGCACACGACACGACACGACACGACACGGCACGGCACACGTGGCCACAACGATTTATCGTGTCGCTTCGTGTTCCAGCGCGACGTCCAAGCGAAAAATTATCCTTTTCTATGAGAAGAAGGAGCAGTGTGTTCTGCGGGCTACCTTTCACCTCGTTTCCTCGCTGCTTTCACCCTCGCGCGTTTTTCCAGCGAGTCGCCGCGCATTCCTTTCGATTTTCGATCAAAAAGAACACTCTGCAGCACTCATTAATTACATCATCCAACAAATTGCAATATATTTTTCTTTTCTTTTTTTCTTTTTCGTTGCGTTCTGTATGAAATCGAATCCCCGCAAAAATTCAGGACACACCAGCAACATCGATGATCGTGCATGACAAACAGGAATGTACTTTTCGCGTAACGACATTATTGGTGGCCGAAACACGAGCGCCCCGTGTTCCGTTCCGTTTTGCGGAAAAGAAAGTGGAGAAAAGGTTGTTTGGACGCCATTTAACTATATACCATATGTACGTATGTATATTTACATGTGAATAAATAATCCAGTTCGGTGTTATTGTCAGGATCGTTTAATCGTCGACGGTGCGGTGCGCGGTGTATCGATCTATCCAGCACATGGCAACCGGTACATATTAGAATCGCCTGACAGGTGGTCGGTCGTTGATACAGATTGCTCATTTCTCAGCGGTGCTCGATGCTCGCCGGCTTCTGCGACTAATCCGCGGTTGTTGTACAGTTAACCACTTTTCTTGGCACGCGCTACCTGTCTATCGGTCTCTCGAGCACGTATCCTCATAATTATCAAACCGCCATGAGAAGATCTTGACGCGCGAAACGCGATCTAACGCGCAGAAAATCGCCGCGATCAGGAAATCTATTGTGAGTTTGCGTTTCAACTTGAAAATTAAGTCGGCACCCTTCAGAAACCAATATACATATATTATATATGTTAGGGTAAATGTGATTAATCCGGGGATTATGCATAATAGCCGGTTGCCGGTTATTATATATTGTATAATCACCACTAAGTTCGTCGGTTATTATACATAATCACCAATTTATTATATTTACCGTAATATATATATATATATATATATATATATATGTAGATATATATATATATATATACATTTTCAAAATTGGACCAAACGAGTCGAGTGTTTTTGTAGACGTTAGGATGATTTGTTTTAATGTGTAAAGAAATTTTGTTGAAAATGCTCTATTCCTCGGAATTTCGAAGAAAAACTTATCTTACGTAACACGTGATTGTTTTTGGATAACGCGTAGTCCGCGTAGTAAAATATTATATGCATATTACCGGTATGATTCCTAATTACCTGCAGACTTATCGTTAGTTAGCGTAAGCTAACAAAGAATGCCCATACATGCTTGAACTATCTCCCATCTCCGACAGGAAAGACAATAATGATCCTATAACTGCCCTAACAAAGAAACTTGTAAGCGGAGACACAGATCTGTGAGAAAGAACAGTAAGAACTCTATTTCAGTTTTACGTCCCGACAATGCGACGAGAAAAAGATTTGACTGCCTCGTTTGTCGAGACGTTTCATTTAACGATTCGAGAGGCTCAAGGGTAAACCGGAAGTCGGCTGATCGCGCGGGATAATTTGATCGACAGGAAGTCGTCGATGAACGTTTTTGCCCGTGGAAATTTGCCGGTGTTTCCTCGGCGGCTGGTAGCAAGGATTTACGACGATGATTGTGTACGTTTATAGTCCGCGAGGAGGGGCAACAACAGCCAAGAAAAACAGCGAAAGTCGAGGCAGCTGACTATTCATTACCGCGGGCTGCGGTGTAAAAAGTAATAGAATTGTGAGATCCATGAGAAGCCGTTCGACGTACGCTCTCGGGGAACAGCCGTTTCACGATGAGAACCGAAACGTTAAATTGCTACGGAGATTGTTGAAATTCTACGGCCTACGGGATACCGCGTCTCGAATTCTACTGTTGCTGCATCATCTCCTAGGTCTACCAATACCAATACTTCAACTACGTTGATATTTTTTCAGGATTTTTATTCAAATAACGTGTCTCTGACGTTTCTTCGAAATATGTAACACGAATTTGCCACGTATGCCGCGAGTTCGCACCGTCTACATCGGAGAATTACATCGGACTTGAACTTTTCATGATTTTAAATCGTAATCGTCGTTGTTATAAATCGATGAAATCGCGAAGATAGTGGTCTAATTGTAAGCTATTTAAATGTAACTCTACTTGTTTTCCGCAACGAAACGCAACAACATATGTATATCGCTAGGGAATGTACGGATCCGAGGCTTTGATAGCTAGAATAGGTGTCAGACACCTGCTACACACCGTTACTCCTAATAAAACGAATCGAATCAGACATCGGCACGCTTCGGAGCAGACAATGCCGAATATTGGTCATCCGACTAATAAAGACACCTCGCACGTACCTACAGTGACTCGAACAAGCGCACGCGAGCCACGTCCTATCTACCGCTAGCCGATCCTTTTGGTCCGACGATACCGTACGCCGCGCCGCGCCGCGCCGCGCCGCGCCGCGCCGTACATCGAGCAACATGCATCGTGCATACAAATACCCCAAGTATACCACAGGCCTCAGGGATCGTTAATAAATGAAACCGTGTCGTTCGCGTATTGTATCTAGACTGCAGATCTCTGCATTCGTGGTACGGAATGTTATGCCAACCGTAAGGAATAGAAGTTGAAGACGAATGCGTTCGTTTGATTATATTTTAGTAGGTCGGAAACCG
The DNA here is from genome assembly GCA_963966675.1 of Lasioglossum calceatum. NCBI lineage: Eukaryota > Metazoa > Arthropoda > Insecta > Hymenoptera > Halictidae > Lasioglossum > Lasioglossum calceatum. Next base: position 34,348 of record OZ016551.1, on the reverse strand, counting down.
TGTAACAGTGCTCTCAGATTCGGTGTTCACAAATCTCTAAATAGGCCTCACCCTTCTCCTTGATCGACTTGGTAGAAACAGTGGACGTGGACACCTCGTCAGGAACGTCCACAGCCCTTTCCTCCTTCCCCTGCAAAATCCCATCCGCATCACTCCTCGGTTCCTCCTCGATCTTCCTGGATTCTTCGTTCCGATTATATTCAACGGTCGTCTGATCATCGATCTTCTTCCACTCGGTCGTCCCCTTGTTCTCCACGGTAAACTCCTCTATCCCCGGAATCTCCCTAATATCTGGCACCAGAGTATCCTCGCCATCCTCCCTGATTCTCCACTTTGCTCTCTGATGAGGTTCCCCAAGACGATTCTCCCGGGCTGCAATTTCACTGACCGAATCAACTACTTCTTCGACAAGCTCTTCCTCTTGCAGCATGTACTCTCTTCTTTCGTTCGGGTTTTGGTAGACTCTGTAAGGACCTACAAGACCGACGACCCCTCGGGGGATACATACATTCCTCTTCCAATCAGCTTGCAGCTGATCAAACTCGCCCAAGCGGTTCGAGTACATCTCGCCGAGGTCGAACAATCTACGAGGTTCGGGAAGCTGGTTCGAAGCCACTTGCAGCCACCTCTTCAGCTCCTCTTGACGAGATCTAACCTCTTGGGTGCTCTTCGGCACCTGTTCTTCGATTTTGTTGAGTTTGCTCTTCTCGGAGCCAGGTTCCGACAACTGGACTCTCTTCGGCTTCTTCACCACGCTGTACAGGGGGTCCTCGTCTTCGAAAGATTCTCTCTCCGCCAATGTAACTCTATCGACAGCAGCTCCTTTGCTCTCGATCAACTTCCTAGAATGTTCCAGTTGCTTCTCGCTCTTGACAGCGCTGATCACCACTATGTTCCGTTTGCTACCCGATGCTATGTCAGCGAATGTCTCGTTATTGTCCAAAACGCTGTAGATCGGTTCTCGCGTCGCAGCCTCGATCCATCTGGGCCTGCCCTTCGGCTTCGCTGAGGACCTAAGCCTCTCAGGACCCACCGTAGCTGTCTTTCGTTGCACGTTGCCAAACGGAATGCTCGATAGTTCGGCCACCATCGTGTTTCAGTGTGATATCAGCCACGCCGCGCCGGATGTCACGATCAGAGCGTGACCAACATGTTAGAGGATCACTGACCCACCCGCCTGATCTCGCCACACACACGCCACACGCAACAGGAATCACCTCGACCTCACCCCGATCTTGAGTATCGGGTCTTCCCGATTATGCATTCGTGGGATAGATGGTTGAGCGGAAAACGAAATTGTCAAGACATTAGACGAATTTCAGAATATATATTTTTTTTTATCTATGGCTTCCATTTCCTATGATCGATTTGTAGAACTTGTTACATATTTTCCATAAAGATCCACTCTAGTAATTAGCATAAAGATTCCCGCAGCCTATTAATGGGATAGTAAAAGTTTCGGTGAACCTTATCTAACCTTTCCGCCAGACACTAGACTATAGATAGTAGCTGTTGCTGAAAACGTTCAGCAAAATGTTACACGTATCAAAAGCTGTAACGGTCCGATCGATTTGCCCATAACTTGCAATGCACGTGCGACGCGCGACGGTAGCAGCTATGCGTAAGGATGCCAACGCACGATATACCGTTAAGCGTTATCGTGTCGATATCGTTAATGCGTTCGTAAACATCGGCGTGTAACGTACTCGTATCATGGTGAAACACTGTGCATGAAATAGAAGAGCATGCCGTATATCCTAGCGAAGTGCTCATCCAAGAAACAAGACCAAGATAGAAGAAGAAACAAATCCGACTTTGATGACAAGAACAAGGTGCAAGCCACTGACAATCAGTGGTGCAAGCACACGGAAAGATACGAACGAACTCTGAATTACATATATAGAGAATAGAGAAATATGAGAAAAATGAATAGGTCTAATCTAAAATTTAAATTGTGGAAGAATTAATAAAATCAATACTTGTAGATTACACGTGCAATTCTATTATATTATATACATTATACATACATAGAATAAAGCATGCAAAAAACAAGCAAACGAGAGTGAATAATGGGGTGTGCGAGATGGGCTGCCCGAAGGAGGAAGAGTAGGCGGAAGAGAAAGAAACTGTGTGAACCGAGTCTATTTCCACGGTTACGAGACCGAGAAATAATGAAAATTCTTTTCTTCGTCCATGCGGTAGTCACACTGACACACTGAATTACCGACGAATACGTTTGGCGCGAATACGAACGTGTACAGCTCCCCGAAGAACGAATTACGAATTCGCGCGTGCACATCGAAAAGACGACGAAACACACAGCTCTCAAGGATGACGAAACCTCGTGAAAAATTGCAAGCTAATACTTTTTGATTTTTCCACAGAACTCGAATGATCGGGCACTTCCGACGAGCGCACCCGATCGACCACAAAAGGTAAATGTCGTTTCTTGGCTTTGGTTTTACGAGAAACAATTCTCCGCGGACTCGTGGAGGTGGCTGGCTGGAGGTCGATCGTATGGATCTAGCTCTCGTTCGTGACCAGGATGACGAAAAAAGATTTCACATTGTCCACGGTCTTCGTTCGCACGGATCATCAAGATCTCCTAGAAAAATTCCCCTGTGACGCAATCGACCAGTTTTCGTGAGATTCCTCGCAATTACGCTCGTCGCGGTTGCACTCTTCCACGCGTATTCGCATTTTTTTGCAACTTTCAAATAAATCAAAATCGTACTAAATTTTCTCGAATTTGATATTCCAGCGGTTTTTGAAAATTCACGAAAGCTACGAAAGTCATTTAAATGAATTTCATTTGAGCTAGCGAGAATAGTTGAACAGACTTGTTTAATTACCATAAATAAAACAAGAAGACGGATGGATCTGTATCGAGTGCCTCCAAAAATTGATGAACTTTCTATCTTAAAAATTGATAAAAACTTTAATAATCTAAAAAACTATTTAAATGGAGCTAAGCACTGTCATCTGTAAATACTGCCACGTATAATCGTGAAAAGCGTCCTCTCTCTGAGAGATAATTTATGTCCTTGCACCACAATTAAGAAGAGTCTGCATCCTCGTTGTTTAAAATATTCAGTTTAATTTTCTTTGAAGACAGTAACGCGTTTCATAGTGTTCCAGTTACGTCCCGTGCAACTATGTTTCACGCAACTACCTATTCCATTGTACGTAAATATAACTTTACACAACTTTCACGAGACTTGATTACGATTAGCCTGACTGACGCGACGACGCGACCGGTGCAACTATGGCGGGGCGGATGTTTGCGCAAACATAAATTCTTATGGACTAACTTACAGACAATTCGAATTAAACAAATTACAAATACTGTGCTTATATGTACATAGAAATATCGTCCGCAATAGTATTGTAGTATGTATCGAAGATTTCCCGTAGGGTTTAAAAGGGCACCGACTATCGCGATCGCGCGAAATCAGCAATTACAATTAGCCAACCAGTGAAATACGACTTCCAGTAGCATGGAAACGTCTTCGAGTTGCGGTAAAAGCAACACAATGGAAGGTGGCCGACGAGGAAGCGTTGCGACCGTTGACATCGGTTGTTGCAAAAGACAAACCGTTAACTCTCTCGCATGGCGGTTCGTCGTAAAATTGTACAAATGCGATCTTTTCACGCGAGCTCTCTCTCTCTCTCTCTCTCTCTCTCTCTCTCTCTCTCTCGCAGTTTCGAAGCTCTTTATTCTCCGTTGGCTAAGAGAGAAGAGCCGCTCCGAGGCAGAAACGTGACTGTAGAACAGGTGTTAGAGGTCGAAGTATTCTGCTCGATAATCGCCGACGACGAGACGAGACGAGACGAGGCGTTTCAACGGAAAGATTCTTCCGTGTACCAGCTTTCGCGAACGCTTAGTATTATAAACGTGTGCGCTATGCTCGCGGGTAAATGGCCGCGGTGTATACCGCTACGAAAAATTGTTAAACGTCGTCGAAACTGGCGTATCATCACGACAGCAGAGGTGTCCAGTAAATCGTGTCAGGGTGTCTAGTAAATCATCGTGTAGCGGTCCCGCTGCCATACCGCCGCGCCGCGCCGCGCCGCGCCGCTCCGTGATGATGCCTCGCGAAACGCGAAACAAGCGAAAAATAACGCGTTACGCCGCGCCGCGCCGCCGCCGTCACAGTGACCAACGGTTGTTCTTTCCTTGCTCTTTGTCCCCCGCAAGCTAAAAAATTCGCTAATACAGTACAGAGATTGTAAGTTGCCGCGGGGATCTACAAACTGAACACCACAGGGAGAACAGGACTAGGCTGCTAGCTCTACCTAGCCTCCTCTAGGGTGCTCCACCGACTAGATTATTTATACATAATTACACAGCTTATGTCGTCGTCTATTTGATTCGAGGTGCTCGACAACTTACTTACGATCTCTGCATATTCTAACAAAAAATCTTACAGTCGGATCATTCAAAATTTTCTCTATCAATCCCAAAGGTGGCATTTAACTTTTCGAAAATGATTCAAGGCAAACGCGTTCTAATTATTGTACAATATAATTAGGGGTGCGCGAGATCCCGTCGGGACGGTAATTTCTCGAGAACTTCTCGAGATTCCCGAGAAATTTCTTGAGAAAATTTTGAGTTAACCCGGATATTTCCGAGATTTCGTCCCGATCTCGCGAGAAATTCCCGTCCCGACGGGATCTCGCACACCCCTAAATATAATACAAAGACAGTTACCCAATTGTACTGCAAGGGGTTCACAGAAATCTGAAAACTACAAATAAATTAGGAACTAATATACAATCGAATAATGTTCCACGGAGCCATTAAGGAGTTTTTAACGAATGTAGTATTTGCTACATCATGCCGATCAACAACTTCTTCCTGACAATGAGAATTGGTTTGAGAACTCGACAGAGAGAATAGAATCTTCTTCAACTTTTGAACCGCTCTGTACTTAATGTGATTTCTCTTCTGGTCGGACTGCGTCAGGACCATGTGTATACAATGTGGACGGGTTATTAATAAAGCAATTCGGAGCCGAGCCCGTGTAATTCAATTAAAACTGTGTGATTTAATCGCGTCGCGTGTATCCGTTAGAGGCCGCCGCGTGACGCTCCAGTCGAGAGATCCGCTCTGTTAAAGCGAGTAATTGTTATTCTCGTTTTCTATTTGATAACAAGTCTTTTTTAGACCCGATACTTGAGGTTTCTACATCCTGTATGCTCGGACATAGATCGTGTGGAGCAACTATTTTATTGGTATGTATCGTGACTCGCGACCGGCGCGGCGCGGCGCGGCGACCGCGCCGAACGCAGGAAAGGACAGCGCATGTAAACACGGACATGCACAGCTGATCCAACATAACATGTCTCCTCTTTTAAATCCGACCGTGAAACACGAGCCTGTTACGACCAACAACACTGATGCAAAATTAAAGATGTGTCGTTGACCACTTGGGAAGCGAACATCGAAAGACTTTCAGAAAAGAAAATCTTGTTAATCTCTCGGTACACGGCTTGTTTTCATTTCGAACTAGTGTCACGCATTTAAAAAACTCGCTTTCTTAATCTGAAGTGCCAAAAATTACTCGGAATGTCGTGCGACGACAACGCTCATCCTCCGTAAGCGACTTTCGACGTTTTCTGGGTCCGAAGAAGAAAGTAACGAAACATTCATGACATTAATAATCACGACGAGTAGAGATAGGCGCCACGCCGCGCCGCGCCGCGCAGCGTCGGGGATGCTCCTGATCGATGGTTAAACGGGCAGAAAAAACCGAGTGGAGGTGAAAAGAAAAATTCCACTTGACCTTAAATATCGAGGACAGTCTTGTTTGGGTTAGCCGTTAGGCTAGATAAACGAGCAATTTATGGAAATAGCAACAGAACATTTTTTGTGAAACTACTTACCAGTGTGTCCTCGCATTCGAAAGGTCAAAAAATTTAATTTACAATTTTAAGAATTTGTTGCGATTGCGGGGAAACTAGATGATGTATTGCTAAAACGTCTTCTGAAACGAAATGATTAGACGACGTGATATCGAGGGCGAGTTTATGATTAAAGTTTCCGACGCTGTCGAAAGATCTATTAAGAAATCTTCAGTCACGAGCCATAGACTTGGAAAAATGATGGAATAATCGCCGGTATACATATAGATAACGTGTTAATCGAGACGTCTAATTACCTCGCGCCAAGCCCATACTTAATGCGGGTCGCCGCGCCGGCACGTTTTGTCATACACGCACTCAACTAATCGTTTCTCACAGCACACAGAAGCGTAAAGTAAAGCATCGATCGAGACGTGTTTGACGAGAAATTTAGTTCCATGTATCGCACGGCGAGCAATTGAATCGTGCGTTCCGGGACATTGGTCCGACCGTGGACACGGGCGTCCGATCGCGCACGAGTGAGCAGAAATTCTGAAAACAAGAGTCCGAGCGAGGAACGGTGAGCAGACGCCGCACCGCGCCGTGTAATGAAACAGAATTCACTCTAGCCCGATCATTTTCACTTCCGTGGAAAAGAAAAGGGAAAGTGCGCGAGTCGTTTCAGACCAAGAAACCGTGCGCGTTGCCGAACGCGTGTTACGCTCGCTGAAACTCGCACGATTATATGTATGTATCTGCGAACGAAGACAAGGCTTACACCACGCGCGCACACGTTCGAATCGGAGGAATTTTGATCGACTGGTCGAACCGGGAGAAGCCTCGTTCTATAATTCCGCTGATGATACTTATTAAAAACGGTACCCGGCAATTTTTACATCTGTTTATCATGTTTCTCTCGCCCCGCGCGAGCTCGCTTCGAGCAACACGAAGCGGAGACGAGCATCTCTCTCTTTAGAGATACAAATTTTCTAAATACATACATATAAGTTTTTGCTCGTTTTTTTAACCAAGCTCCCCAATTGTGATAATCACGACGGAAAACATTAATTTCAAACTGGAAGAAATATACATGTGTATAAAACGAAGAAAGCAAACTTACTTGACTTTCCCGAGTTGCATTCCTGGATAGGTTGAAGAGTTCGTGGCATCGTTGGATGATGAATAACGTCGATCTTCTACGCAGCTGAGTATGTAACAGAGTCCGGCAGAACCGGCGCTCCCAAATAGTCTCATAAAACAACTCACCTCTACAAAAGTCCATCGAGCCTCGAATCACTATATCCTGAACCAGCAATCCCTTACAAACGCTCACATCTTCATCTGCCCCCCTACGATCACAAATCAAACTGACGACTTGAAAAACCCCAGCAATCTATCTCGACGTCCTCAACTAACAATCAGATATCTTCTCCGTTAGAAAGTCTTCGATTACACACTAAATTCCACCATTTGGCTTGGAGAAACGAAATTGTGAAAAATCAAAAATACCATAGTCACCAACGCGGGAAAAAAGACACCGTCGACGCACGTGCACTGTTATCGGATCACCTGTAAACCGGAGGAACGTTCTCCAAGATCGCGGCTTCCAATTCCTGGATCACGGACGACTGACCTTCGGGACCATGACCGCACTCGTGGACGCTCCGTGGCCACGAGTGACGACTACACTGAACTACGATGCTAAGATGAACCAGGTAAACGGTCCCGGTCCCAGAGCTAAGTCTCGGGTAGGAGGAGCGTACCGACTTGTTTCAATCTCCGCGGTTGCACCAGCATGGAAAGAGACAGCACACCTGTGTACTTAGCCCCATCTTTCTCCCTCCTATCAGACGTAAATCCCATAGAACTCTCCACGGGCTCTCTCTCTCTCTCTCTCTCTCTCTCTCTATCTATCTATCTATCTATCTATCTTCCTCTTTCCAGCGAGAAAGAACGAGCACGACAGTGGACGCGCAACAGAGAAAGTTGTAGAAACGATTACAATACAGCTACATTTCAGACGTCAACACCACTTTCGTTACGACCAGAGGACCAATTCAACTTTTACCGGGCACGCAAACGATTCCCCGGGCCTCTACACAAGCAAACCAACATTTCTGACCTCTTTGAACATTCATGAAATGGATACCGGGGTCTACAAAATTTTCTATTCAAATTCCAACATAGAGGAGTGAATCCCTCGCTCTGTCATTTCTTTTACAAGAACTAATCATTTAGTTTTGTCGAAGACAAACCGAGGAAAAATCTGTTTCAGAACGATTACATAGGTGGTTCTCGGTTCTCTATCCGAGTCGACGTACTTTCATCAACCGTTACTCTTCTAGAGACAGGTTAAAGAATAGTTTTTCAACAAGCTTGTAATTCTGTAATACGGAGTGGTTTTAAATCTCGAACACAAGACAATAATTATTTATAAAATCTTATACCTTTATTGTGTGTGTCTGTGTCTCTCTGTGTGTGTGTGTGTGTGTGATTAAACACGTTGAAATCATTATGTCCCATTACTGGTCCAGAAGAAATGTAAACGGTAAACACATATTTTTGTAAAGGTTCGCAAAGACGACAAGTATTTCTTAAGGGCAAAACTATTTTATGCGATCCTTTGCAGTTTTTTTTTCTATCGTTACCCGCTAAATTAACATACTTTCGTTATGTTGAATAAATTGATTGCTACACCGCGCGGAAACATTGAATCATACAAGATAGGAATAAGTTATACCAGGGCTCGGAATTATTGACTCGCGACGGCCAATTTTCGAAGGCCGACTTTCGACCCGGCCACGGCCTAGAAGAACTATACATACATGTATAGGACCGCCACGGGAGACGGCGAAGCGCGCCACGAGAAGCGCGAAAATCGGCCGCCGCGCCGCGAGGCAATAATTCCGAGCCCTGGGCTCCTGAGTTATACGGTTGAAATTTACTGGGAACTTAAATATCAATATCAAGGATAAGCTATAGTAATCTACGATCAGTCTTGTGCATCCCTGATCCTTGTACCGTTCAATGTTAATTTACAAATTCAACGTTTTTTCAGAAACAAAGAAGCAGTACCACTGTCTTCGCTAGATATACATCTCCGGAAGGTACATTTATACGTTATTATTAATATTTATTTTGTACCTTATTCGCGGAAGATACAAAGATACATTTCATCATAATCAATCGAGAGTAGTCATCCTTAATTGTCACTTTTTCTTTGATCCAAAGCCTGAGAAGCCCATTATCGCCGCCATTTCATCCGAAGGTCCACCACTGTCGTCGTTAACTTCTTCGATTTTTCTCTTCTTGTCTTTCCTCTTTTCCTTTCTGTACTCCTTAATCTTCTCTTCCTGTAAACCATAATAACAATAACAATAACAATAACAATATATATTTTGAAGAATATATTCGTAAAACTATAATCAGAAAGAAACACACCTCTTCCTTTAACTCTTTCACTCTCTGTTCTAAATCATAGTCTTTCTTCTTTTCTTCCAACTTCTTTTTATTCATCGCGAAGCGGGCTTTAACTTGTTCTAACGTGGAACGTTCTATCTTCATCGACATGCCCAGATTACGTTGATCTAAAAGAATATTAAAGCGTTAGTACAAAAGCTAACACATGCATTGTAATGTCGTATCATAACTATTAATCGATGAAATGCCTATTACGTTTTGTTCCATTGATGTGATCCAAGAAATTAATCGAATCCTTGACAACGCAATCGCAGACATTGCAGTAGTACCTGCAAATCCAATGCATCTATGTGTCACAATTACTTTAAGATTATTATCGATTTATTAAATAATCATCGAATTTCAGGGTGATTACCCTCCGGTTTGGGAAGACGGTGTATTTTTGTTAATAACAACGCTCTTTCCTAATTTTGACTCGAGGTCTACTTTATAATCTCTTTGTTTTAACAACTCCCGTTTCACAGCTGGTTGTTTTGGAATTCCTAGCTCCTCTTCTGCGATCTCATCCTGAAGACGTTGAAGCGCTATCCTTTCATACTCTTCTCTGTTCCATTTTCGCCTGTGATCGTCCGGACGCTGAACAATAAATACATTTCGATGTGTACAACATGTTTGCAGACACTCTAAATATATAGACCAATACGCAAATTAATCACAACATTCACATATATTTAACACTAGGTTTACGCAGCACTAAAACTGTCACTATATTACATTAATTTATCAACATAACGATAATGAGAAAATAGGACAAAAATATTTTCAGCCATTTTCTTACAATACCACACCCAAAGAAATAAATTTGGTGAATAATTCCTCACGAATGCATCTTTACAATTTCAATAATCGTAAATTCAAAATATTAGGACGCGTCTATAGCAAACCTAGTGTTAAACAAAAATAAACAACTATCTTTTGATAGATATGAATTGCAAGTACAGGAAGAATGTTAAATATTATTTAAATTGCATCTCACTAAGATTTTACATATATAAAAACAATACTTTCATAGTTTTATTTATCGCGCAAAATCATCATCGAGAGATCAAAGCAAACAATTTATAATTCGACCACGAAATTCTATTTATCACATTAGAACATATTTTGATTGTTATCGTTTACTGTGTTGATTACTTGTTTCGAAAGTTCCATCGCAATATAAATCCAAGTACATATGTACATATTTAAATACATTATGTTCCTCTTATTTTGCTACAACTATGTATAGGTTAGGAAACATGTCAATTGTTATTTTTAACAAAAACGCAGTATTTACTTGAACGTAAATTATTGATTACTTACCATAGACATTATTAAAAATTGTTAAAGCTTAATAAATCAATCAACTCTGATACTTGGTACTGTTGGTACACGGTAACGGTACTCGGCAGTGATCAGCAGTGATCAGCAGTGATGCCAGAATCGTCGACGCGAGAACGCTACCTGGCACAGGAGGACGGATGGCGCGCTCTAGGCGTAAAGTTGGTTTATGTTCGAGCGATCATTACTCTATGTTTCTAGAAGTGATAATAAAATCCTGTCAAAAAGGGAGTACAACGGGTGAGTCGGTGGACCTCGAGCGTTAAGCTCAACTTTTTAGGTGGAGGAAGATAGCAGGGGTTAAGCATTTACAGCACAAAATAAATTCTAACCTATATTTCTGCCCCGGAAAAAAGCGGGAATCCGTCCCGCCACCTGGCGGGACGAGTACAAACTCGCTGGATACCCCTTTGGGTTTCCTTGTGTAAATAGGTAATGGCTTCAATAACACCGTCTACAATGGATACAATGAGCGATCATACCAATCTGAACAATAAGGATCAATTTGGACTAATGGACGTACATCCCATGGATTATTCCCAAGAATCTGAGATAGGCAATACTAAGCAGAACCACATAATAGTAAACACCATAACGGATCAAGAAGTTGCAATCACAGAACGATTAATCGAGGGAATTAAAGCTAAATTAATTGATCATAACTACTCTGCTAAGAATACAATTAAGAACGGTAAGATGTCCTCTCAAGTTAAACCAGACGTAACCACAGACAATACAGAAAATACCGCCCCCAAAAACATGTCAGAAATCTCCCTACGAAATAACACAGCCCGCCATATAGACACTGTAGAACTATACGATTCAGAGTCAGTAAGTGGTAATTACACAGTTTCAGTTTCTCTAAAGAATCAGTTACTTACAAAATCGAAAAAATTCAACCTAATCAAAATATACAGATTCATCACAGGAGAAGGAATAAACCCAGAATCCATTAAAATGACCGGCTTCTCCAGAGCAGAAGTTACGACAAGGAACAGGAATGATGCCAACAAAATCCTAACGAAAGGTAAATCAGCGGAGTGTAATATGTACACTTCAATCCCCTATAGACTGAGATACAGAAAAGGGGTCATCACGGAATGGGAGGATTCAATCGAGGACCTTAAAGAACAATTGTCCCCTAACCAGGGACAGTTCTCAATGGAAAGACTGAAAAAAAGAAAAAAGACAGAAAATGGGTTCATATGGGAAGACAGTAAAGCCATTTTAATTAAGTTTCATGGCGATTCTCTACCAACAAAGCTGTTGATTGGGTACGGACATGTATGGGTCAACATCGAACCGTTTATCGAATCAGTCAAACAATGCTACAAATGTTTAAGATACGGTCACACGCAGATAAAATGCAGGAATCAGACAAGAAGATGTTTTGTTTGCACTGAAGAATACCATGGAACATGTAATAAAAAACCAAAATGCCTTAATTGTGGCGATAATCATGTCAGCATTTCGAAAGAATGTAAGATCAAACAAAAGGAAAGGTTGACCAAAAAAATTATGGCCTATAAAAATATTTCCTACAAGGCTGCCAGAGAGAGGGCCTCTGGTCTATATCAAGACGAATCGTACAAAAATAATGATGCTAAATATGGAAGAAGAGAAGTAGACGACCACAAAGTCGAAGAAATACCTCCCAATCATCATATATGCCACAAAGCTAATTTCCCATCTCTTAAACCACAAAACAGAGTGGAGTATTGGGAATCGATTTCGGGACCAATCGAAAGAGAACTAAGCAATTTTAAAATGGATAATATGTATAACCCGAAGAATTCCAGCCAAAAGACAGGTCAGAGACCATATAATTACAGTGGGGCGGTAGTGTCCTCTAATCGAAGCCCACGCAAACATCCCCAAGACGACAATAAATCCAGTTGGAACATGGTTAACACCAGTAAACATACTCATAGAATAAGAACCGAGGACCGAAATTGGTCAAATATCAAGTCCAACAGATACGAATCCCTCCATAATGACTTGGAAGAAATAAATGTATATCAAGGGGATGAAGACCAGGGAGACAATAGAAAGAGTCTCAGCTGCAGTAAATCAAAACCAACCTCTCACAGGAATGACACCAACAGAAGCAAGATTCCTTTCAAAATAGATACGGAAATAATTAACACAATGTCTGAAGAGGAACTCCTGGATCAACTGATTCTTCTCATACAAAATCAAAACCTAGAAATCAAACTAGAAGAGAGAATGAGGCATAAAAGATTTCAGCAGAGTAACCAAGAAAATAAAAGAACGACCTCTAATCTTATGAGAAATTTGGTTCCCCCTCATGCGTCCCTAGACAAGTCAAAGAGAAAAATCACAAGAGAGAAGGAAATTGAACTTATAAGAAAAAAAGTTAGAGATAACTTTTACAAAGGAGATGCCGCGATGGAAATACAAAAGGAAGAATGTGAATCGCTACCCTCCACTCCCTCATCAAAAAAAAAGTTGTTCAGCAGTAAATTCATGATGAATGAAGAAGAAGAAGATCTAAGGGACCACAACTACATAAATGTAAATGTAACCAATAAATTGGATCAGACTGATGAAATAGAAGATGGAGATACAAACACTCTATCTTCGAAAGTAAAGGAAAACACCCACTAACGTAAACACAAAAAATGGAGAAAAAATCTATTAGAATTGGCCTTTGGAACGCCAGAAGCATAAAAAACAAACTAAACGATATTAAAATTCTAACGGAAGAATTCGATATATTGTGCATTACCGAAACTTGGTTATCAAACAAGGAATTTTCCTTGTTTATTAAAGGATATAATATGTACAGAAAGGATAGAGATAATAATCTCCAAGGTGGAGGTACATGTCTAATGATAAAAAACAGCATTAAACACTCAGTAAATACCATAAGCTCTCAAGAACTGAAGGAAACCGATTCTATATCCATAACTATATTCAACACCAACAAGGAAATAGACATTATTTTATCATATAGAAAACCGAGTCTGAGATGGTCCAGACAAAACTGGATTAATCTATTTAGTCGTAAAAGAAACAACATCGACACCATCTTTTTAGGTGACTACAATGCCAAGAGCACTCTATGGAACTGTCACGACACTAACAGGGAAGGTCGTCTCCTTGAGGAGGCCTTAACTGACTCAAACCTTTTCATTGTCAATGTGGATACCATGTCAAGGTCAGGTTGCGAAAGAAACAACCCTTCCAATATTGACCTGTTTATATCAACAATGAACATAATTGGTAAGACTCAGTACAAAAGCACTGGTGAACAATGGGGTTCAGACCACTTCATCTTGGAAATGATACTTCATGACAATATCAGACTCTGTAACAAAAAAACAAAAACAGGTAGAAAACTTTATAATGATATCTCAATGGATTGGCCTACATTTCGAAATTCTATCGAGACAAAGCTCGAACAAATCTCTACAAGTGATTTAAACAATAACATGATAACAGATCAACTGCCAATACAGGACAGATACAATAGATTTGAAACCGTAATTAAGGAAGCAATCACTGATACACAAACCAAGTGCTGTAACATAAATAACTCCAATAAGAGTAACACTAATAATAACTCTCATGGGTACTCCAAGGACAATCAAATTGATCAAGCCCCAAGCTATCTTCCCTTTAATAAAACAAATAACAGTTACAATAGCAATAAAAGAAGCCCACCTTGGTGGGACAAAGAATGTTGGGAAAAAAGAAAAAAGCTGAGAAAAGCTGCTAACAAATTCAGTAAACACGCTACTATAGACAACTGGACAGATCTCAAAAAGGAAGAGTCGGAGTTAAAAAAACTATTTAAGACTAAAAAACACAAAACGTGGCTGGACTTCGCTGAATCGATAAATAATAGAACCCCTACAGGTGAATTGTGGAATAAGATTAAAAGACTACAGTATGGCTTCACTAAGCAGAGAGGTAACAAGCAACCACCGGAACTCAGAAATCAACTTGAAGAAAATGCAATAAGAACTCTCTCAAAAAAACCAATGAATGGTGATTCTGAAGGCGATGTCAGAGTAATTCCACCGGGGAACTTTGAATCTTCAATATTTTACAATGACACCACGTGCGGGATAAATGACATATGGAATGATCCTATCACAATGGATGAAATGCTACATAGCATACTAAGTTCGAATAAAAAATCTGCTCCCGGCCCAGATAACCTGGACAACAACATCATTAAAAATCTGCCTTCTTGCGCCAAACAGGAACTATTAGATATTCTTCAAAAGATATGGTCCGGTGAGGAGGAAATCCCTGAACAGTGGAAAACAGCCAGGGTGGTGTTTATTGACAAAATTGGTAAAAACTCTGTTAGACCAATATCAATGACCAGCTGCGTTGGCAAGATCTGCGAAAGAATTGTTACAAATAGGCTCACTAACTGGGTAGAGAGCTGTAATTTAATACACGATTCTCAAAATGGATTCAGAAAGGGAAGAAGCACGGTGGACAACCTGACCTCCTTGCTCTCAATGTTAAGACGGAACAACAATGACAATAAGCAATCTGTGGTAATCTTTATAGACGTTAAAGCAGCTTACGATAATGTGGATCATGGTACTCTCCTAAACATACTAAGGAAGATCAACTGTCCGAAAAATATACACAATTATATTAGTAAATGGCTGAAGAACAGAAAAAATATTTTTTCCAGGGAATATGAGACGGATACTACAGAAGACAGTCTGACGGGCCTTCCACAAGGGGCTATCCTTAGCCCCATCCTATATAATATATACACACGTGATCTAGGTCTGAGACTCGAGGAAGAGGGTTATGAAATCCTTCAATATGCAGATGATATCGCTATCATAATCACATGCAAAAACTTACTTGAAGCTGAACATAAATCTTTAAATGCAATACAAATCCTTTCTGAGAAACTGAAAGAAATCCAACTTGAAATATCTTTAATAAAAACTCAGATTCTTTATTTTAGAAAACGCACACTAGGAAGGAAGAAACTCCAGTTGAGAATAGGGCAGGATACTATTGAAGAATCCGACAACGCCAGATTCCTAGGCATAGTAATAGATAACAAATTAAAATTTAACCTCCAGGTTAAAGAAACCGAAATTAAGGCAAAGAAAAGACTGAACATGCTAAGGTACATATCACACATTAAAAACGGTGCCTCGCCAGATATTATGATATATCTTTATAAGAGTCTGGTAAGATCGGTGTTGGAATACGCTATAATAACGTATTACAGCCCCACCAATAAATCGATGGAAAGATTTCAAAAAACCCAAAACGAGGGAATCAGAATAGCCATGGGGTACAGAAACTCTACTCCAACGAACGTAATGGCAGTGGAGGCTGGTCTGATGCGTTTTGAAGAAAGGGTGGAACTACTAGCGGTGAAATATATACTGAAGCAGAGATCAAATACTAACAGTAAAGTCATGGACCATATTAATAAGCAAATAGTCACTTACGTGGAAACGGACACACCCTACAATGAAGATATCGTCATAAATAAAGCCTGGTTTGAAACGAAAATAATGGAGGATACTATATGGAAAACTGACATCTGGAAGGAGGAAAGTGAGATGAAGGCCCTAAGGGAAATTGAATGGAATAAACTGATTGATTTACAATCAGGTTTTGTAAGGAAATATAACTACCTCAGAGACTCTTCTCTGATAAATATGATTAAAGACTACCTTGGAATTTCGCAAGACAACACAATACCAATATATACTGACGGCTCAAAAAAAAAGGACAGTATATCAAACGGAGCAGGAATAGTATTTAAAAAAGACAATGTTTGGGAAGAAAAAGGAATCAGCATTAACAAAACCGCCTCTATCTTTACCACTGAATGTATTGCTATCAGCAAGGCTATTAGTTTGGCTGAAGAAAAATTTCTAAACGACGATGTAAATATTTTAATTTTGACAGACTCGGAGAGTGCCCTGAATGGCCTTCTGGGCCTCTCTTCAGACAAACAGATCAACCCATGGATTGGAAGAATTGCCAAACAAGTCAGGAAATACAATGAAAATGGGTCCAAAAGAATTCTATTCGCATGGATACCTGCACATGTGGGTATTGAAGGCAACGAGAGAGCTGACCTGATAGCAAAAGAAAATACGTTATTCGAACACGAAGAAAATATCAAAATCCCTCTGAAGGATTTAGTTACTCATTTTAGAAACTTAAAATGGCAAAAATCAGATGCGAAAAGCATAAGGGAAAGTGAACATAAAGGAAGCAAATACTTTGAAACTACAGATAATAACATTGGCAAACGAAAACCTTGGTTCGAATCAATTAAAAACATTGGAAGGCGATCCATTAACATGTTGAATAGAATCAGAGCAAACCATTACAACCTATCAGCTTCTCTTTTCAGGAAGAACTACATTACCTATTCACAATGTGTCTGTGGATTTGAAAGCGAAGACATCGACCACATTATTTGGAATTGCCCAAGATACGATGGTAAAAGAACAAATCTTCTAAGGACCTTCAGCAGGAAAGCCATACAACCAGAGGAAGATATTATCAAGGTTCTATGTATGAAAGACGACTCCGTCCTGAGATCGATAGCGGCCTTTCTAACCCAAATTGACAAAGCAATATAGCGGTTTACTAACCCACTCGAAAGTGATAGTGATACACATTTGATATTATCTAAGCATAATTATATTTTTTGTTTTCTTTTTATTATTTAATGTACACACTCATAAGTGCAGCTTATCTACACTAATTGAAATGTATTGACGAGTTTGAATTGGGCAAATAGAACTTAGGTTCTACAACGCCATCTCTGTACTAAGATATGGAGTAAAGAATAAACCATTAACCATTACCTGGCACAGTGCAGTTGAGTGCAGTGCACTGTAAGGGTCCTTGCTGGTCCTTGCCCACTAGACCGTACCGTACCATGCCGTACCCTCGGCGCGGCGGAGCGCCGTTTTGGATTGCTTCCTGTGTATTTCAATGGGAGTGCGCCCACTA
The DNA here is from genome assembly GCA_963966675.1 of Lasioglossum calceatum. Lineage (NCBI taxonomy): Eukaryota > Metazoa > Arthropoda > Insecta > Hymenoptera > Halictidae > Lasioglossum > Lasioglossum calceatum. The sequence continues at coordinate 16,711 of OZ016551.1, read as the reverse complement.
TACCTGATCAGAGTACAAAGAAACAGCGCTCCGCCGCGCCGAGGTTACGGTCTAGTGGGCAAGGACCCTAATAGTACCACGATCCTGGCGTCACTAATCACTATCACTGTGTTTAGTACGTCATATAATAAATAGCAATGAGGCGCTTCAGCTTCAGCTATACAAGTACATATATTTCCGAAAAATATATATATATATACATAAATAGACAAAGTTTTATATTAATAATTTTCTAAAACTTATTTATTTACAGATATATTCCAACTTTTCAATCGGTTACACTTGTGTCAAGTCATTTTATTTATTCGATAAAGAAACAAAAACGTAATCTTTTCTAAAATAAGTTTATTCGCAAAAATATTTATATATATATTTATATATACGACAAAGTTGATTTCTAGTTGATTTGTACATAGACTTTTTTGGTATATCCTTCCATTTTTTCGAGATTGGTATTCAACAACTTAACATATAGAATATTTATAAAAAAAGAGAGAAACACAGAAAAACAGAAATTTTTCATTAACATATTTAGAAGATCTGAAATTCACAGAAAACACTTATCTCGATTATTCTTGATTACTTGTACGAAGCAGAGTCGTGTCGAACAAGATTAATAAATATTATGAGGTAGATCTACCACTAACACAGGTCTTATTTGTACGGTGCAATCTTAAAAGGATTCTACCAATTAAAAGAAAAATCCAATTCTTCGGCGAGTGCCTTTTCAGCGAGAGTATATCGACGCGACCCTGCTACCAAATAATGATCACATAAATATACATATCAGATCTCTAACATTTACAATATACATATAACATAAAAATGAAAAATCTGTCTCGTTAACAATCACATATAATTGAGCTTACAGGTCCACGATACAGACACGCATAGTAAACAGACAAGATATTCTCTATTTATACATACATCTCTCTATCACAATGATTCCGTCTCTAAGATTCGCAACAAAAATTAGTCTTAACGTTCACGTGTTTGCGTTATAGAGTAATAAATCTGTTGGCACCGACGGCGGTAATGTTACCCCATGTCTCGTTATCATAAAAGAGGCTACTTTACAACCATATTCTAGACAATGTTGCGGTTTCCATTGTGCTAAAATACCTGCCAAAAATCCGGCTACCAAAGAGTCTCCTGCGCCTATCGTATCTATTATAGGAGTTCTGGGCTTGATAGGGTGCACCTGAAAAATATATTCTACAACTTTTATTCGATTCTAGAGTAATATTTGAACTGTAGATACCTTCCCAGAAAAAAAAGAAATTTTCTTTTCCAATACAGTAACGGAATATATCGCGAAAACTAATAATCCAATCAAGTTGAAACATGATAAAGAACTTGCTCATAGAATTCTCTAGCATTTCTCAATTATATTTGGCAATACAATTATTCTCGTGTTACCTGAACAGACTGCCCTTTTCCCCAGACTGTAATTGCTGGAGCGGAGCCACCTTGAGTCATAACAAATATTCTAGCGTGATGCAACCAATCGTCGTTTATTATACTGGATGCATTGACTGTAATTCTTTTCATACTGTTCAATAAAAATGGAATATCAGTCACATTGTCGTAAGTAATGTTCAGCAACTGAGCCAGAGCCTCCATTTCTCTCGCATTGCCGAATACAATGTTAGCATGTCCAATTATCTGACAAATTGCTGCTTGGTGCTCCTACATCAAATTACAATGTCGTTACTATTTCCATTGTACATATTAATCAATTCAAAATTCTCGATTTCCGTTCTACCTTAAATATATACAGCCCACTAAGATTGAAAGCTAGAATTATATTCTGCTCTTCCGCTATTTTGATCAGTTCCTCGACAACGGGAAAACTATGTGTTATAAAAAATCCTTCAATATAAATTATCTTTATCGTATCAAACTGCAAATTGCTTTTTTTTAAATCATCTAACGTGTAAACTCCAGCAGCACCTATATTCGCAACTAAGCTTCGAGATGATTCGTGTATCAACGCTATACAGTGTCCGGAAGGTAGATACGAATGTAATGCATATCTAAATATATGAAATAAGAAGTTAAAGATCGATACCAAGATAAAGGCTGTTGCCCGCTTAACAAACAACACTGCGCACCAAGGACACCAAGGACCAATGTCAACCAATTCACAATATTATTATACAATATACCTGCTTATAGTCGAAATGTAGATGCGTAACAGCACCTATTCGTAACAGCACAGCATCTCGATATCCACTCTTTTTTTTTATTTTTCTTTCCTTCTGTTTGTATTGTATGTCGACGTTGGTCCGGTGTCGTTCGTGTGTGGTTCGGTTAAGCGGATAACAGCCTGAAACGCCAAGTCAGTATGCGAAACATCTGCGAACCTGGCATCCACACCTGCTAAAGTTACCGAGTTATATATCGTTGTCCCTCTAATATCTTTCCCGAGACCACCGCAATATACGCTGCAGGGTTTCTTTAAGGTATTGTTGAAAAGCCACTGCAAAATTCGCATCGAATTTTGTGCCGATCCTCCGGCACTGATCCTTTGTTCCGAACTGTGTAAATAAAAGATGTACCGTTATACCAAGACTTCTACCTCTGGTTATTGAAATATCAAATTGTGACATTCATAAATAAATGTGTCTACTAACTCCGATGGTAAGTACCCCAATATTTCTTGCATTTTTTTGTAAGGCAGTTCTACTTCCCCGTCCTCCTCGAGACCATGTTTCTTCAGGAACTCCTTGTCTCTCATATGTACAGAGATGTCTAACAAGGGATTACCAAAAGCTAGAACCGCAGGCATGGTAGGATTCAAAGAAATAAGTCTCGATGGAACTTCTTCGACCATATTTCTTCTTGTTACTTATGTTGTAGTAATTGTAGTAGTTATGTTCATGAGAGAAAAAAAATCAATTATTTTTATAATCTTTGATTATATAGAATTGTATAGAATCGTATAAATATAGTAACAGTAATAATATAAAACATTTAATGGGAAATAGTAGAGTTGGGATGAGAGTAAGAAATAGATTAAATAAAAAAGAAACATACATGTTAAACACTCATTATTACATTAGCACTCAAAGATTCTTGACGTTTGTGTAACTACGGTTTCTGAGTAATCGCATCGTAATACGTAAAATGTATTTGGGATTTTCTTGCAAAACTTATTTTCAGAAAAAGGTGTGCTTATGGAAGAAATCAATACGCGTACGTCACATATTTCTTATAATACCATTCGAAACTGGTGCTAAAGTTGCGCCTTGAAATTGCTTCGTAAAGCTACAATCGTTCTCTCGGTCGTTATCGCTAAAATTAAACAAAGGGAAATTGTCAGCATGATCAGCAAATCAAATAGATTCATAACTGCTCCACCATTGTATGTGATTGTATTTCGAGCACCGACGAGATACTATTAAAGACTGCCAACTGCCAGCTGCCGGCCAGTGTTCCGATTTCCGATATCGTCCGGGATTTCGCATGCGATGCAGTTGTAGCGTGACCCGTTGATCACGCGAACATAGCTACGATAACGTTACCACACTATAGGTTTGATTGATGGCGTTGAGAGGGAAATTTGAATATAAAACATAACGATTAGGTCAAAGCCGTGTATTTCATTTTACATATATTTTATTCGGGCACGATAGTTTAGTCTTAGAATATGTAGGGAAACAATAGGAGGTATTTCCACGGAGATCCTTGACGAAATTCCGAGGGGCGAGACTAATTGAGGAATTTGGGTAAAGTCACGTAATCTCTTGGAGGAGCTTCTCCGATTTCACATAAATAGACAGTTGAAGTCTGGAATCGGTCAAGGACGGGAAGTCGTAAATTCTATGTCAAGGACCCCTTGGAACTCCCTCGGACCTCTCTCTCGCTCGGTCCCACGACCCTTGTTTTGACGGGCCTTCACCCTCGCGCGTACCCCACTCTCGTGCGCGCGCTATTGGACACCTCCACCACCAATCACCATCGAGCTGCAGCCAAAGACGACCCACCCGACGAATCAACGTCCAGCTGGAAGATCTGAATTTTCCTATTGGCTAAGGAAAAGGAACCTGGGAGAAGATAAAACCTCGGGACGAGGCAAATACAAAAGAGATATATTTCTGAGATCTTAGAGTCAACAACTAGTACACTAATAAATAAAGTCTATTTTTCGTTACATTTTCTTGTTAAGAGTTTGTTCAGAAAACCTTCCACGAGCAGAGTGCTTTAGCGCTCCACGGGCATCCGAACCCAACGTATTCCCCAAATCCCACCACACTGCGACGCAACACAGTGTTCCGATTGAAGCCGAAATTTTTCATACGATGGATGGCCGCTAGAGGCGCTGCGCGGAAAAACAGTAACGTATCTACTATTGGGTAGATGGCCTTCTATGGGTTATGTTAGCATTTCCGTATCGGGAAAGATGCCTTCTATGGGTTAGGTTAGCATTTCCGTATCGGGAAAGATGCCTTCTATGGGTTATGTTAGCATTACCGAATCGGCAAAGATGCCTTCTATGGGTTATGTTAGCATTTCCGTTTCGGGAAAGATGCCTTCTATGGGTTATGTTAGCATTTCCGTATCGGCAAAGATGCCTTCTATGGGTTATGTTAACATTTCCGTATCGGGAAAGATGCCTTCTATGGGTTATGTTAGCATTTCCGTATCGGCAAAGATGCCTTCTATGGGTTATGTTAGCATTACCGAATCGGGAAAGATGCCTTCTATGGGTTAGGTTAGCATTTCCGTATCGGGAAAGTTGCCTTCTATGGGTTATGTTAGCATTCCCGTGTCGGAAAAGATGCCTTCTATGGGTTAGGTTAGCATTTCCGTATCGGGAAAGATGCCTTCTATGGGTTAGGTTAGCATTTCCGTATCGGGAAAGATGCCTTCTATGGGTTATGTTAGCATTTCCGTATCGGCAAAGATGCCTTCTATGGGTTATGTTAGCATTACCGAATCGGCAAAGATGCCTTCTATGGGTTATGTTAGCATTTCCGTATCGGCAAAGATGCCTTCTATCGGTTATGTTAGCATTTCCGTATCGGCAAAGATGCCTTCTATCGGTTATGTTAACATTTCCGAATCGGCAAAGATGCCTTCTATGGGTTATGTTAGCATTACCGAATCGGCAAAGATGCCTTCTATGGGTTATGTTAGCATTTCCGTATCGGGAAAGATGCCTTCTATGGGTTAGGTTAGCATTTCCGTATCGGCAAAGATGCCTTCTATGGGTTATGTTAGCATTTCCGTATCGGGAAAGATGCCTTCTATGGGTTATGTTAGCATTTCCGTATCGGGAAAGATGCCTTCTATGGGTTAGGTTAGCATTTCCGTATCGGGAAAGATGCCTTCTATGGGTTATGTTAGCATTACCGAATCGGCAAAGATGCCTTCTATGGGTTATGTTAGCATTTCCGTATCGGGAAAGATGCCTTCTATGGGTTATGTTAGCATTTCCGTATCGGCAAAGATGCCTTCTATGGGTTATGTTAACATTTCCGTATCGGGAAAGATGCCTTCTATGGGTTATGTTAGCATTTCCGTATCGGCAAAGATGCCTTCTATGGGTTATGTTAGCATTACCGAATCGGAAAAGATGCCTTCTATGGGTTAGGTTAGCATTTCCGTATCGGGAAAGATGCCTTCTATGGGTTAGGTTAGCATTTCCGTATCGGGAAAGATGCCTTATATGGGTTATGTTAGCATTTCCGTATCGGCAAAGATGCCTTCTATCGGTTATGTTAACATTTCCGAATCGGCAAAGATGCCTTCTATGGGTTATGTTAGCATTACCGAATCGGCAAAGATGCCTTCTATGGGTTATGTTAGCATTTCCGTATCGGGAAAGATGCCTTCTATGGGTTATGTTAGCATTTCCGTATCGGGAAAGATGCCTTCTATGGGTTATGTTAGCATTTCCGTATCGGCAAAGATGCCTTCTATGGGTTATGTTAACATTTCCGTATCGGGAAAGATGCCTTCTATGGGTTATGTTAGCATTTCCGTATCGGCAAAGATGCCTTCTATGGGTTATGTTAGCATTACCGAATCGGAAAAGATGCCTTCTATGGGTTAGGTTAGCATTTCCGTATCGACAAAGATGCCTTCTATGGGTTATGTTAGCATTTCCGTATCGGGAAAGATGCCTTCTATGGGTTATGTTAGCATTTCCGTATCGGGAAAGATGCCTTCTATGGGTTATGTTAGCATTTCCGTATCGGCAAAGATGCCTTCTATGGGTTATGTTAACATTTCCGTATCGGGAAAGATGCCTTCTATGGGTTATGTTAGCATTTCCGTATCGGCAAAGATGCCTTCTATGGGTTATGTTAGCATTACCGAATCGGAAAAGATGCCTTCTATGGGTTAGGTTAGCATTTCCGTATCGACAAAGATGCCTTCTATGGGTTATGTTAGCATTTCCGTATCGGGAAAGATGCCTTCTATGGGTTATGTTAGCATTTCCGTATCGGGAAAGATGCCTTCTATGGGTTAGGTTAGCATTTCCGTACCGGCAAAGATGCCTTCTATGGGTTATGTTAACATTTCCGTACCGGCAAAGATGCCTTCTATGGGTTATGTTAACATTTCCGAATCGGCAAAGATGCCTTCTATGGGTTAGGTTAGCATTTCCGTATCGGGAAAGTTGCCTTCTATGGGTTATGTTAGCATTCCCGTGTCGGAAAAGATGCCTTCTATGGGTTAGGTTAGCATTTCCGTATCGGCAAAGATGCCTTCTATGGGTTATGTTAGCATTTCCGTATCGGCAAAGATGCCTTCTATCGGTTATGTTAGCATTTCCGTATCGGCAAAGATGCCTTCTATCGGTTATGTTAACATTTCCGAATCGGCAAAGATGCCTTCTATGGGTTATGTTAGCATTACCGAATCGGCAAAGATGCCTTCTATGGGTTATGTTAGCATTACCGAATCGGAAAAGATGCCTTCTATGGGTTAGGTTAGCATTTCCGTATCGGGAAAGATGCCTTCTATGGGTTAGGTTAGCATTTCCGTATCGGGAAAGATGCCTTATATGGGTTATGTTAGCATTTCCGTATCGGCAAAGATGCCTTCTATCGGTTATGTTAACATTTCCGAATCGGCAAAGATGCCTTCTATGGGTTATGTTAACATTTCCGAATCGCCAAAGATGCCTTCTATGGGTTATGTTAGCATTACCGAATCGGCAAAGATGCCTTCTATGGGTTATGTTAGCATTACCGAATCGGCAAAGATGCCTTCTATGGGTTATGTTAGCATTTCCGTATCGGCAAAGATGCCTTCTATCGGTTATGTTAGCATTTCCGTATCGGCAAAGATGCCTTCTATGGGTTATGTTAGCATTACCGAATCGGCAAAGATGCCTTCTATGGGTTATGTTAGCATTACCGAATCGGCAAAGATGCCTTCTATGGGTTATGTTAGCATTTCCGTATCGGCAAAGATGCCTTCTATCGGTTAGGTTAGGTTAGGTTAGGTTAGGTTAGGTTAGGTTAGGTTAGGTTAGGTTAGGTTAGGTTAGGTTAGGTTAGGTTAGGTTAGAAGTCGCACTTGTGTTGTCACAGAGTGAAGACGTGTCCATAACGGCTCCGCGCTTGTGATCTGCAAAGAGTGTAAAAAAGCTCAAAAAGAATAAAAATTTTGTGATAGGTAAGTTCGTTTAATAATTTTACATAATAGTTTAAAAAATTACAAATAAAAAATTAGTACTTTAGTAACAATAAACATCCAAAGTTCTCAAGTGGCCACCGCCGGTGGCAATTTCAAATCCGAAGTGAACTCGAACACTAAAAGGGCTATTATTACGAAAATAATCCGCCCACAGGGCCTACAAGGCTCCGAAAGGCTCGCAAACAAGAGACATTACCACAAATCTTGATATTCGGCAGATAAATAACTGTAAAAGTGAAGAAAAGAAGCCTCTGAAAAGTGACAGTTGAAACGGTGCTACCGCAAATCTTTTGTCCACTTAGCAAGAGTTAGTATAAGACAGCATTATTAATTTAATCAATCCACCGCCGTAATCTTACAGGTTTAGTCCAAGTACCAATAGGGCCCGATCAATCCCTCCTTGCATACCTGAAACAATATATTAAATAAAAATCAACTCCCCTAAATCAGGGATAGCGGTCAATATATTGCCTGCACGACCAGCCGTAACGGCTTTTCTCGATCCTCGATTCCGTGAATTATAACATATTATAATCAATAATCACTCACGTAGCAATAAGATAGCCAGGATAGAATAGTTTGCGATAAACTATTATATAAATTAACACAAAAAGCACTAGAAAGAGGTTTCAGAATAGGTTAGGAAATCTGTCAAATTTTCCTCAACCGTGAAGTCTGAGCAGGAACAATACAACTTAAATTCTACTCCCAAGAAATCAGTTTTTGTTAAATAGTGATCATAGTGAAACATTAGAAGAGGAGCACAGAAGCGCACGAGATAGAAGAATTTACGAAGAGGAGCACAGAACCGTACGCGGAGACAACCGTAGACAGAAACCACAGCGTAGGATTATCAGCGAAGCAAGCCCGTAGAGGTGTAATAGTAAAATCAACACACATTAACAGACAGAAAACATGGAAGATCCTGGAGGTACAGGATCCAACATAGCCAAAATAAGGCAAATAATACAAAGCTCGCTCAGCGATGAGAGTCTACAAATACTCTCCGATAGCATGCTCCCGAACGAAATAGCAGATCTAATGAGCTCCACCATCCAACAGGCCAAGGAAAATCTCCCAGATATCAGGCTCATCCCGATTATCAAACAGGAACAGGAAAAGAATGATTCTTTCAACAAAGCGGACTCCATACAGGAGTCGGACACGGAACAGGATATTATGGATATAGAGAACTTCACAGACGCTGAAGAGAAATTGAAGCAATCGGACAACCATACGAACAGACCACAGTCACCGGCCAGCGTGTTATCCCCTATTCTCTCCGGGACTAAACAGAACGTACAAAAGAAACCAACAGTCAAAATCACAAAGGAGAAAACATATCAGCAACCGATAACCAACCTAAGACGGGAACTGGAAAAATTCAACGAGGGAAACAGCGGAACCAACAAGCACTGGTACACGGAATTAAACAAGGAAACTTCCAACAACCAAAGGTCATCGGGAAAAGGAAACGGAAACAACGAGACTGACACGGAAACAGAAACACCGAGAAGAGAAGCGAACACGGATGACATCATCAGGGCATATGATGCAGGAACCGGTCGCATCTACTCCAAAAAATACCCCCGTCTATCAGCTATAACTGCTGTAACAGACGAAGAAAGAGCATACAAGATGCGAAACTATGACGTGAACGAAAACGCCACCACCATTATAAACACCTTGCTCTCCATACAACGAAATATGCAAGCACTAGAAATAGACATAAAAAGATCCAACAATATAAGGAAAAACACTAAACTGCTAACAAGCATCACACTAAACGAAGTGAACGAAACCGTAAAGCAGTCGACGAAACTCCTGAACACCCTCGAGGCACAAGACCAAGAGGTGATATTCATACTTGAAAATAAACAGAAACAAGTGAAAAGACTTCTGGATCTCTCTGCAGAGATCAGAACAATCAACGAAACCAGACTAGAAAAACCGAAGAGAAAGAGGGACTCCCCGACTGACGGGAGAGCAACACACAAAATAATAAAAAGCCTACAGGAAACAGGAGCCAGATACACAGACACTGATGACAACGAAACCACCACAAACGACGAAGCCACCTCCGCCAACAGATTACAGTCACGCGCAAAACCAAGGAAACACACGAAAACGGAAACATCGAAGAACACAAGCAAGTACTTCTTCAGCCAGCCGACACACAATGTAGGAGCTAATTCAAACATAGAATCAGAGATAGACTCAATCGCTCCGATCCAATCAATAGTTAAAAACCAAAACAAAATATCATGGGCTGATGTAGCCAAGAAGAAAACGCCCACCACTCCAGAAGGGACAGAACAGAAGAAAACCAAACAAATTAAGAAACTCGAGATACTGGCCTCTAAGAGGAATAATGCAATCATAATTAACACTAAGATTGGAACCTCCGACGACAAGAACAAAGATGGAAACGACAAGGAAAAAAGCAAGACATTCGCAGAGATTCTCACTGGTCTCAAAAACAAAAAGACGCTTGATCCCAAGGAAATTACAAATGTCAGAAAGACAAGAGAGGGAAATCTTCTCATAGAAGTCACTGCGAACGCAAACGTAGACAACATCAGAAACCAAGTGGAAGCTGCCACCGACAAGCTGTACCCGGTGATCAAGAAGGTACAAAACACCACTATAGAAATAGACAGTGTTGAACCCTCAATCACAGAAGAGGAATTACAGAAGGAACTGCATGAATACTTGGAGATGAAAGGCAACGCTACAGACGTTAAAATTATTAAAAAATACACAAACTACAACGGGCTACAAAAATTCATCATTAGATTCCCTACTCCGGACAGAAAGATAGACCTGGCAAACAAAGATAGACTGAGACTAGGATTCTCAATCGTTAAAATAAAGATCCTCCCCAACATCAACAGGTGCAACAGATGTCACTCGCTGAACCACTCCACAACCCAATGCGACAAACCGACAAACTACATAGTCTGCCGAAAATGCAGTGAGGAAGGACACTTAATGGAGAAATGCACAAATGCACCGAGCTGTAGGCTCTGCAGGGAAAATAACTTCCCACCAAATAAGTGTATGCACGTGACGGGCTCTTTAAACTGCCCGTCTTACAAGGAGCACGTGAGAAATCTCTAGGAGGCAACCCAGCACCCGAGCCACCTAAAAAGAAAAGAAAATCAACTAGAATCGCGCCAGAACACAATAGAAGCGTAGATACATCAAAAAGCACTCACCGCAACCTTCAGAAACCCGAACAGGAACACTCCAGCAGATCTGGAAACAAGAAGACAGAGGAAATAAGAAGAAAATCAACAAAGAAAAAACGCAGGACTGGACCATCTTTTAAGATACTACAGATCAACCTGAACCACACCTACCGAGCGACCACAAACCTGGAAATAAAACAGTCCCAATCAGAATACGACGTGATTGCGATAACCGAACCAACTAAGGGAAACAAAAAATGGATATACAACAGGAACAACACTGCAGCAATGCAAGTTGGGTTTAAATCTGCGATCTGGCACTACCAAGACCAGAACATCATCGAGGACCACTGGATAGCAATTTTTATAAAAGACACCTACTACTACTCCACGTACATCTCACCCAACTGTAAAATAGAAGTTTTCAAACACATAGTAGACGAACTCTTCACTCAACTCCAAACCAAAACTGACAAAAATTTCGTAGTCACCGGAGACTTCAACGCCCACTCTCCGGAATGGGGTGACAAAAAATTGGACGAAAGAGGAAGATACCTGGCCCTGGCAATACACGAAAATAACTACAAAATCATACAAACCATAGGTACACACACTTTCAATAGAAACGGACGAAACTCTAAAATAGATATCGCCTTCGCTCCTACCGTAATCTCCAAAAAAGTCACAAGAGCAGAAATCCTCAAGGATAACACAGAATCGGACCACCTCTACATCGAATACAAAATGGAACCAGCAGCAGAACAACTACGTAGATCCCTACTAGACCCGACAAAATGGAAGCTCACAGAAAAGAACAAGGAAAAACTACATTCAGAACTAAGCAGGAGACTGAATCAAATCATAATCCCGGAGCCCGACTACAACAAAAATGATCTACTAGGAATCTACAATAGAATCGAACAGGAAATCACTAGATGCCAAGCAACGATCAACGACACCTGCAGTAAAACACTACTCCGATCGAAGATGTTCCAGAATAAAAAGGAAAATCACTGGTGGTGCGAAGAAATTAAAAGACAAAGAAGCTGCACAAACAACAGCAGGAGGATATACCTGAAGATTCTGAGGAAAAGACGCGACAAAGAACACCCTGAAGTGATAACAGCACGGAGAAAATACTGTAAGAACAGACTGACCCTTCAAGACAAGATCAGGAAAGCGAAGGCGCAAGCATGGGAAAAATTCATTTGCAGTCTGAAGAATAATCCATGGGGGAAACCATATCAGATTATAAGAAACTTCATCAAAGAGAAGAAACAGGCACCGATCATCTCCAAGGAAGCAGCCTCCGCAACTTTAGATGTACTCTTCCCTGAAGACGAGACCGAGAGGAAACTGCAGAGAGAAAACAAAGAGATTATGGATCCAGAGAACGCGAAAACTCCCAACGGAACACCTCTAACATACATAACACTACCAAACGGCGACACATACGATAAAAACACACGTAAGACTGTAGCATACAAACCAGTCACAGTGACAGAAATCACAAAAATCACGAACGATCTAAACAATAAAAAGGCACCCGGTAGAGACAACATTAGCGCGCCTATATGCAAAACAATAGTGCACGCGAGCCCGCAGCTGATCACAAAGATCATGAACACGTGCCTGAAGACAGGATACTTCCCCACCCAATGGAAAGAACAGAAAGTGATTCTAATCAAGAAACCGAACAAACCGGATGGCGTCCCAAGTAGCTACAGACCGCTCGCCCTGCTGAGCACCTGGGCAAAAATCTTGGAGAGAGTAGTGAAGAACAGAATGGAAGAACACCTGGAGATTGTTCCGCTACACAAAAACCAATTCGGTTTCCGAAAGAACAGAGCCACGACTCATGCCATCACTGCAGCAACAACCTTCCGCGACGCAGCCACGAAGAAATCCCACTACACGGCGATCGTAGCACTGGACGTTAGAAACGCCTTCAATTCGGTGTCATGGAAGGCCTTAAGGGATGCAATAACAGCGAAAGGTTTCCCAGCCAACCTACAAAAAATATTATACAACTACCTCTCAAACAGATCACTGATATACGAACCACAAAACAAAGCCTACTTAATAAAAAGAGAAATCCACCGGGGAGTCCCACAGGGATCGATACTGGCACCTACGATGTGGAACATCGCATACGACGATATTTTCCAACTGGAAATACCAAAAACTGTCAACATCATTGCCTACGCAGACGACGTTGCACTACTGGTCTCCAGCGTATACCTGGAAAAAATGAAAAACGATATAAAAACAACTATAGAGAAAATCGAAGAATGGATGGACACAAAGGGACTAACGCTGGCAAAAGAAAAGACGGAGATGACATTACTGAACAGGAAAAGAATAGACCCTCCCCTTGAAATCAGACTCAGAGACGACGTAATCATTACACCTGCCGAGAGTATAAGATACTTAGGAATCTACCTGGAAAAATATAACAGATACTTCACTCAAGTCGAAAAGAGTACCTCCAAGGCAATGAACACCGCAAACTATCTAGCACGCCTGACCCCGAACATAGGAGGACCAGGAGCCCCGGCACGATACTTGTACTACTACGTCTTCGAGTCGATAGTAATGTATGCTGCTCCTGCATGGGCTAAAGCCATCGAGGTCGAGAGAAACCGAAGACTCCTGAAACAATCACAAAAGCTGGCTTTAGTAAGAGTGGTCAGGGCGTACAGGACCACCCCTCTAATATACCTGAACATACTCACTGGAATCCCGAACATTATCGAGATAATCAAAGAGAGAATCACGCTGGCAGCATGGGAACTGAAATTCCTAGAAGGAACGGAGCCGCAGAACGCTCATCCACAACCAAGAGCCCCCGGTCCAGCAATAAGGAACAGAAGAAACATCAGAAGAAGGATATTAGAACATCAAGCGATCCCCGAGACCGTGCGCACCATACATACAAACTCACCGCATACTCCAAACACTAATCCACCGCAAGTAAACACAGCTCCGACAACAGTGAACCTAAAAGACCGACAGGATCAACTGAAAGGCGAAAGGAAAAGACAAAGAGAGATAGAAAGATTAAAGACACTGAGGAACTTACAAGAACAATGGGATAACGAACACTCATCAAAACCTCTCTTTCAATGGATCCCGGACATTGGGAAATGGCTTTCCGTGCAACGCCAGAACATCAATTATTTTACCATACAACTCCTTACAGGCTACGGAATCTTCGCCAACTATCTGCATAAAATAAACAGATGCGCCTCGGACCAATGTTGGTTCGAATGCAACGTAGAAGATACACCAAGCCACACACTACTGGAATGTCCTAGATGGCAAACGGAAAGGGACGTATTCTGTATCAAGCACAAAATAGCACACCCTTACGACATCAAAAAATTCTCCGCAGTCATCCACAAATCCGACGAAGCATGGAAGGACTTCCAAAACCTATGCAGCACAATAATGAAGGACAAACAACAAACAGAAAATAACAGACAGAGGGAAGAACGTAGAAGAAGACTGGAGGAATTGAACGCCAGACGTAACAACCACAGCAACAACAACATAACAACAAGAACAGAAGGAATCTACGACACTGGAACGCAACGCCAAACACGTGACCCGCTACAACAATCCCAGAACGCACAGCAACAATTACAATCTAGCGCAGAGCCCAGACTAGCACAATTAACTAACAATAGTCGAATAACAAATACCAGGAGGATACCTCTATACGAGATTCATACACCGACGAACACACAACAACAACCAACACAGATCTCACAACAACAATCACAAAGTAGCAGCCTGAACAGACCAACACAAGCAACAAACATGAGGCGAAAATTCCTGTACGAGATATATGTACCAAATAACACGGTACAACAATCGCAAAGCACACAACACCAACCGCAAAATAGCTCGGCAACGAGTTCAACACAAACAACAGCAAATACCAGAAGGAAATTTCTATACGAAAAGTATGTGCCGAAGAAATGAATGGTTCCGATAAAAATGACGCATCACAGAAAATAGTACAACACGACACACGAGGTTAGAATACACGTAGCACACACTGAACACTAAAGTCGCCCCGAACACATTACTATCACGCACAGATTATCACATCACACCAAAATAGCATCTGACGATACCCAAACGGACTACACACAATATCAAACACTTATTTATCGATAAACGAAAAGGTAAAGACAAAGCACGCGAAAGCAGAAGGAAAAGACCAAACAAGATGGCGGATCTCTCACGGAAAAAGGAGCACCCACACTGCAACCATGGAGGACACAAACATAGAACTGAAAACAGGGAAGAACGCGAAACCACAGCACAATAGATGGGAAACAAGAAACCGCGGGCCCGTTACATACAAATCCACAGAAGAACGAAATACACAGAGAGGACTCAACAACAACAAAATAAAGCGAACATAGACTGTAGCTACGTAAGAAGACAACACTACGGCCAAGCCACAACGGAACCACGGAAACAAGATGGCGCCCAAGAGCCAATGGAAACACAGACTGAGAAGAAAGAAGAAACTACGAAGAACTAGAAGACGAAGAGATCTCTCTGAGGAAGACTGGGAAGGAGACGCAGATCCAAAGAAGAAGAGATTAAAACCATAAGCAAGAAGAGAAGAAGAGGAGAAAAGATACAGAAAAACCGGAGGACGACACAAACCCAAGGCACCCGGACAACTACAACCGCAAATCAAGGTACGTGTAAGAGAAAGAAAGAGAGTGTGAGTCCAACGTACGCGTCAATAAAAATGAAGTGCACGAGAGGAAGAGAGAAAATGCGACAATGAGAGTGAGAGAGAGAGAGAGAGAGAGAGAGAGAGAGATAGAGAGAGAGAGGCAGCGAAGCGGTGAACGAGCACGCAGACATCCTGGACATCAAGGAAGACAAGAAGAAGCAGAGTATGAACGGAAGAGAGCAAGGAAGAGAGCAAGGAAGAGAGCAAGGAAGTGAGCAAGGAAGAGAGACAGAAACGAGCAAGAGGACGCGACCGACGAGCGAATGAGAGTCTGACTGACAAGAAAATGAGACAAGCGAACTGATGGATGATGACGAGAGACAGAGAACGAATGAACGAGCTGTATAAATGTTGGGAAAGGGAAAGAAAATGTGAGAATGACTGGTGAAAGAATGCATGAGCGAATGCTAAGAGAAAAAGAAATTACAGACGCAAGCACCACAACAGGGATGAAAGAGGCTGGTCGAAGTAAAATCTTCGGACAGTTCCGACCAGCTTCTCCCACCGGAGTCAAGGAGTAGCCGTGTAGGGAGAGTTTTAGTGGGGTAAACCTCGTGCGGCCTGCGTATTGCACCACCACGCGCAGGCGCACCATTGCGGGCAGTGCACATGCCACCTGATTTAAATATCGGGGGCATCGCTGAGGGAGTCCCCACACACCCCGGGGTTGCGATGATCCTGGGGCATGTCATAAAGATTAAACTCCCTATACGTTAAACAATAAAAAAAAAAAAAAAAAAAAAAAAAAAAAAAAAAAAAAAAAGGTTAGGTTAGGTTAGGTTAGGTTAGGTTAGGTTAGGTTAGGTTAGGTTAGGTTAGGTTAGGTTAGGTTAGGTTAGGTTAGGTTAGGTTAGGTTAGGTTAGGTTAGGTTAGGTTAGGTTAGGTTAGGTTAGGTTAGGTTAGGTTAGGTTAGGTTAGGTTAGGTTAGGTTAGGTTAGGTTAGGTTAGGTTAGGTTAGGTTAGGTTAGGTTAGGTTAGGTTAGGTTAGGTTAGGTTAGGTTAGGTTAGGTTAGGTTAGGTTAGGTTAGGTTAGGTTAGGTTAGGTTAGGTTAGGTTAGGTTAGGTTAGGTTAGGTTAGGTTAGGTTAGGTTAGGTTAGGTT